>JAOTQR010079297.1:0-10656 GCA_025774065.1 Solanum ossicruentum
ATATTTTTCATGAAATCATCACATAAATACCATCCTTTCATCATCATAGAGTTACTCAAGTCATAGGTCATGCAATGGATCATTAGTTCAAGAATCCAAAACTGGATATTTTCTTAAATAGTTGGTGGGTGTGTAAGGCTAGTGTAAGATCATGTAATTCAAGAGTGAAATCATGCAAGAAAATCCAATGTAGAACCACCCACCAAAAATTTGTAATACCGTCATGCAATATACATCACAATCCTCCATAAAATCAAACAATAGACCATAGATTCATAGCTCAAAACATGCTCAAACAGTCACAAGTTTAAGAAACCCCAACATAGTTCATAGTCAATTTCATAATAAGTAAGACCCATAAGTAAATCAACTTATAATCATGCAATTTAGGTAAAAAGAAAACTTGGACACCATGGGTGAGAGGGCCCAATGGTTGAAACTCACATACCTTGATTTTGGAGAATTCTTGATGAAGATTGCAAATGGAGACTTGTAGCATGGATGAATTCCTTAAGATCTGGAAGAGATTTGGACACTTGAATTTTGAGATGAATATTAGTCTAAGGGTTTGAGAGAGTATTGGGGAATGTCTTGTTTGATATGAAGGCAAAATATGGCAAAGTATAGGTATTTTTACGCATGGACGGGCTAAGGCCAAAGATCCAAAAGCCTCGGGCCGAGATAAAACCACTGGCAATAAAATACACAAGTCTGCATCTGGTCCATGATGCAGACCTACTGCGAGGAAATATTACATTGGTCTGCGATGGAGGCGCGTCGCGGCACCATTGCTGGCATACATTAGATAAGGGATTTTCGGAAAATTGAAATTGCGATTCTTTTGCTCTAAAATCGGGGTTAGACCCATTTCCCCCTCAATTTTTCCCCTTTTTAAGAATATACAGTCGGATTTTTGATATCATGCACGAATTTTGTGATATATGAAAATTATGATTTCGGACACTTTCGAGACACATTTGCGAGTACTTTTTGGGGTCATTTCAATATCTCCCCCTTGGGAACGTTCGTCCCTGAATATCAACGAAAGGTATATGAAAGACGTAAACATGACAATTTCAGCCCACATGAGGATGCAACAATGCACTTAAACATCATTTCAAAAATCTCAACATAAGTATAAAATCATCATGAACTTGTCAATTTAAACATGAATTTATGCAATGACATGAGGGTTGAACTTATGACTTGAGATCATACAGAGGACTTAAAATTAGTACCTTAGGCTTGAGCGGAATGGAAGAGATAAGGATATCGCTTTTGTATGTCCACTTTGGCCTCCCAAGTAGCACTTTCAACTTGTTCATTCTTCCAAAGGACCTTAATGGAAGCCACATCCTTGTTCCTCAAACTCTTCACTTATCTATCCAAAATCTGAACCAAAACCTATTCATGAGTTATGTTGTCTTCAAGAACACCCACAACATCAAGAGGCACAGTAGCATTAGGGTCTCCCACACATTTCCTCAACATGGATACATGAAATGCCGAATGAACAAAATCCATCTCACTAGGAAATTTCAACTCATAAGCTACCTTGCCAATCCTCCTCATTACCTTATAGGGGACCACATATCATGGACTTAACTTTCCCTTCTTACTAAAATGAATCACACCCTTCATGGGTGACACCTTCAAATAGACCTAATCACCAACTTTGAATTCAAAATCCCTTCTCCTCACATCGGCATAGGACTTTTAACGACTTTAGGTCATCTTCAACCTTTCTCTATTCATCCTAACCTTCTCGAGAGCCTCCATAACTAGATCTTGGCCCAACAAAGCCACCTGTCCAACTTCAAACCACCCAACTAGTGATCTACAATGCCTACCATAGAGAGAATCAACAAGGGCTATACCGATGCTAGAATGATAGCTTTTGTTATAGGCAAACTCAATCAATGGAAGATGATCATCCCAACTACCCCTCAACTCCATCACACAAGCCCTAAGTATGCCCTCAAGTGTTTGGATAGTTCTTTCGGCTTGGCCATCCATTTGAGGGTGGAAGCCCGTACTACATTTAACTCTTGTACCAAATCCTCTTTGAAAGGACCTGCAAAAGTGCGAAGTAAATTGAACACCACGATCCGATATAATGGATGAAGGAACCCTATGTGACCTCACCAAGTCATGAATGTACAACCTAGCATAATCTTCAGCACTATATGTGGTCTTAACCGGCAGAAAGTGAGCCGACTTCGTCATTGTATCAACCACAACCAAAATGGAATCAAAACTCTTTCTAGTCTTGGGCAAACTAATGACAAAATCCATATTAATCTCCTCCTATTTTCAAGTAGGAATCTCTATGTCTTGTGCTAGTCCACCTAACCTTTGGAGCTCTACTTTGACTTGTCGGCAACTACGACAACCGGATACAAATTTGGCAATATCCCTCTTCGTAACTCCCCATGAATACACCTCTCTCTATTCTCTATACATCTTAATAGAACCGGGGTGAATACAATAGGAAGAACTATGAGCCTCATCAAGAATCTTTTCTCTCAAGCCATAAATACAAGGTACACATAACCTACCTTGGTATCTAAGGGCACCATCTCCCTCTTGGAAGAAAACCTCGACTTTACCATCTTTTATGAATGCCTTCAATACTAACAAAGCGGGGTCAAGATCTTGCTTAACTTTCACCTGCTTGAGCAATTAAAATTTAGAGCCATCAACTACAACACCCCATTTACCAACCTCTTCCAACCTAACCCCCAATCTAGCCAAATGATGGACCTCCCTAGCCATCCCTTTGCCATCATCATCAACAAGTGATTGGCTACCCATGGACATCCTACTCAAAGTATCGACCACCACATTAGCCTTACCGGGATGATAACGCACACTTATATCATAGTCCTTAAAAAGTTCTAGCCACCTTATTTTTCTAAAGCTGAGATCTTTTTGAGTGAAGACATGTTAAAGACTCTTATGACAGGTAGACACATCAACATGCGCCCAATACAAATAGTGACGCAAAATTTTCAAAGGAAGGACCGCGACGGCTAATTTCAAGACCATAGGTTGGATAATTCTTCTCATGTACATTGAGTTGTCGAGAAGCATAGGCTATCACCTTACCATTTTGCATCAACACACAACCCAAAACAACCCTTGAGGCATCACAATATACAACAAAACCCTTCTAGCCCTTTCGGTAGTGACAATATAGCCGCAGACACAAGCTTATCTTTCAATGTTTGGAAACACTTCTCTCACTCATCGGTCCACAAAAATTTGGCCTTATTTTGTGTCAATCTGTTCATAGGAGAAGCAATAGAAGAGAACTTATTCACAAACCTTCGATAATATCCTGCTAAGCCCAAGAAGCGCCTAATATCCGACGGGGTCAATGATCTAGGCCAATTTCTAATCACATCCATGTTTTTTGGATCCACCTTAATACCATTCTCCAACACCACGTGACCTAGAAAGGCAACATCTTACAACCAAACATTGGACTTCTCATACTTAGCGTACAACTTCTCTTCCCTCAATCTTTGTAGCACTACTCTCAAATAGCCCATATGCTCCTCTTGACTATGTGAATAGATCGAAATATCATCAATGAAGACCACAACAAACGAATCAAGGTAGGGTTTGAAAAACCTATTCATAAGATCCATGTAGATAACTAGTGCATTAATCAATCCAAAAGACATCACAACAAATTCATAACACCCATATCAAGTCCGGAAAGCCTTCTTAGGAATATCACACCCCCTCACCTTCATTTGATGATACTCGGGTAGAAGATAAATCTTATAGAAGTGACTAGCCCTTTGCAATTGGTCAAACAAATCATCAATCCTTTAAAGATGATACTTATTATTTATGGTGACCCTATTGAATTGCCGATAGTCAGTATACATTATAAGGGACCCATCTTTCTTCTTCACAAACAACACCGGTGCACCCCAAGGATAATGGTTAGGCCTAATAAAACCCTTCTCCAACAAATCCCTCAATTGCTCCTTCAACTCTATTAACTCCGCTGGGCCATACAATAAGGGGGAATAGACATGGGTTGAGTATCGAGAAGGTGGTCTATAGAAAAATCTATTTCCCTTCTGGGACGAACATCGGGGAGGTCATTTGGGAAGATATATAGGAACTCATTAACCATCGGAACCGACTCAATAGGAAGGGCCTTGGCCTCTATATCCCTAACCCTCACCAGATGATAAAGACACTCCTAAGATATCAACATATGGGCTTTAATGCAATAAATGAATCTACACTTGACACCACATCATGACTCTTCCACTCAAGAATGGGTTCATTTTGGAATTGAAATTTTACCATACGGGTTCTACTATCAATAGAGGCATAGTATGCATGCAACCAATCCATCCCAATAATAATGTCAAAATCTAACATGTCCAACTCAACAAAGTCAAATGGTAACAATTTATGCAAAATGCAGATGGGGCAATTTTTATAGACTTTACTAGCAACAATAAATGCACTAACGGGAGTAGACACCTTATATGGCTCACACAACAATTCGGGTTCAACATGAAACTTTTTGGCAACAAAGGGGATAACAAACAAAAGAGTGTCACCCAGATCAATCAATGCATACACAACAAAATTGAAGACTTTTAACATACCGGTGACATATCATCAACCCCTTGCCTCCCATGGAGTGCATAGAATCGATTATTCTTTGGGACACCACCTTATTGATCACCCCTTCCCAAAGGAACCACATTAACTCCCCGTCCTTGAAAACGAACATCCTTACCTTTGTTGCAATTACAAGGGCAATCTATCATCTTATGTCCCATTTCCCCACAACCATAACAAGCGCCAGTATACCTCAAGCATGGGCTACCATGACCTGTACCACATTGTGGACACATAGCATTAGGACCTGAACCACCATCACCTTGGGCCCATGGGATGTCATTAGCAAGCCTTCCCCTAGTAGCATTAGAGGACCCATGGCCTTAATGAAATCAGCCACCTTTACGAATTTGGAACCTTCCCTCAAAATGGGCCCGCTTGGCCTCATTCCCCCTTCTCTTCCTCAATTTCTTACCTCTATTTATTTGGGACAAGTCATCAAATGGATAAATCCATGTCACTAATCAACATAGCAAACCGACACTCCTCACTCACCAAGTTGGATACACCCATCACGAACTTGTTCATTCTAGACCTTGGGTTGGCAACCATGTGTGGAGCATATTTAGAGAGTTGGTTGAACATGAGTGCATACTCCCTCATACTCATGGATCCTTGCTTCAAATTCATAAACTCCACCATTTTGGCCTCTTTAAGCTCAAGAGGAAGGAACTAGTTGAGGAAAGCCACCTTGAAGTCCTCCCATAGAACGACATTATAGTTCCCCTTCTCCTCCTTCCGTTGAGTAAACCATATTTGTGTCACCCCTTTGAGTTAGTAAGCCACCAACTCCGCCTTCTCTTCCGGTCTAACACCCATGATGGCCAATACCTTGTATATCTCATCAATAAGTTCGTGAGGATCCTCATTCACTTTAGAACCATAGAACTCCGATTGGTTCATCCTCATGAAATCCCTTACTCGAAATGCCAGAGTAGGAGCATGAGGGGCTTGGGCCCCTTGGTTGGCTTGATTAGACACAACTTGTGCTAGAAAAGTGAGAGCAACTCGATGCTTGGGAGTGCGTGCCCTTTTTCTTTTTGTGTTAGGCATGATCTAGCATAGCAAATAACAATCGTCAGAGGGGAAAAACCTTACTTTAACTCTATATCATGACTTAGAACATGAAAAAGGGAAACATTTCATAAAACGTCTCATAGCCTCTTGCTCATGGTTGTGGTGCCAAAAAAACCATGAATAAGACTCTAATCGACGCGGTGTGTTGGATGCCGAGGACCATTAACAACCTAGTTCTCTGATACCAAGTTTGTCACGACCTAAGCCTAGGGCCTAGATGTGACACGACGAATGGGAAACCTGAAGGAACCCCAAACAAGCCTCTTAACATATCATTACATATCCTTTGGTCGCGGAAGCATTATACAACATTAT
The DNA here is from genome assembly GCA_025774065.1 of Solanum ossicruentum. Taxonomy (NCBI): domain Eukaryota; kingdom Viridiplantae; phylum Streptophyta; class Magnoliopsida; order Solanales; family Solanaceae; genus Solanum; species Solanum ossicruentum. Next base: position 6,049 of record JAOTQR010079297.1, read on the forward strand.
CAAGAGTAGAAATAAGGGCAAAAGGCTTGAGGGAAAGTCTTTCGTAACATAAGACATCATTAAATCAAGAGAGTCGAGACTCATAACATAATTGCATAGAATACTAGAAATTTGGGATATTGCCACAGTTGCAAAACCATTGCAATAGGCATATATTCCGTCATTATAGACCTATGGCCACTGTTAGAGCAACCGCTACATCAGGTCGCATAGCAATAGCTTATAGCTACGATTTGTGCTACGGTTTGCATCACCGTAGCAATAGATGTCCCTATTACAACGAGTTTCCCTTTTAATAATTCCCGTTGGTTTGGTTTATAATGATACGGTTAATAACCGTTGCAATAGCACTTTATGCTACAGTTATTTCTATCCTATTGCCATGGTTATTAACTGTTGCAATTGAGACGGGTTATATTGAGACGATTATTAATCATTGCAATAGCACTTTAAGCTATAGTTATTTCTATACTATTGCAACGGTTATTTACTGTTGCAATTGAGACGGGTTATATCGAGACGATTATTAACCATTGCAATAGCACTTTATGCTACAGTTCTTTCTACAGTATTACAACAGTTTTTTCCTTTCTATTCAATAATCATTTCAGTCTATTAAATGGTTTTTAATTCCTAATGCAACTGTTATCCAGTAATAAGGATAAAACTATTGCTACAATTATTATATGGTAGTCCTGCGGTACTTCTTTACATATTGTAACAATTAATATTAAGCTATTCAACGAATAATTACCAAAATAACAATTAATATATTAAAACATGAAAATTGATCCCAAAATATAACATTCATTACCAAAATAACAATTCATGAAGATTCACTGATCGTTAGGTAGTTAGTATCGATAAAGCCAAATATATATATATGTTTTGGGCCATTCAGAAAGGTTGAACACACCATAGCTTTCAATTCTCAAAAATAAATACTTCTAGAATGTCAGTAAAGTGAATATAAACCCGATCCGGCTATCTCTTAGGTCAAATCTTCTGAATCTCTTTTTTCCCCTTCCATTTCAATACCTACAAATATTGAAAATACAAAAATTTAGCAATTTTTGCATACTAGTAACAGGTGATTTAGTTAAGTAAAATCAACAAATTAAACACCTGCGGACTCCAATCCTAATATAACAACTACGAAGTATAATGAACACAACAATGATATGAAAAATCCAAGTGATTAACACTTACTATGACATTTATAACGCCACTACAAGCCTCAAAGAGTCGCAATTTAGAACTTTCACTAAGGATATGAGTACACCCATAAACACCAAATTAAATCTAATAATACTCAAATAAAGAAATCAAACTAAACTATATGCAATCTAAATCAGAGGAACTGGAAAAGATTGGAAACGCAAAAGAAGAAGAAGAAGAAGAAGAAACAGAGAAACTAGAAAAGATTGGAACAGCCGCAATAGAAAGATATGTGTAGCACCTTTTTTTAGGGTAAAGCCCAGTGATTGTCGTAATATCTAATATCTGTAAGGTCTAATGTCTAACCTCTATCCCAAGTGTTGCTCTTTCCTCATCCTTCACTGTGCCACCCCATAACATGCTTGTAGTCCAATTAAGTGCACTCAAGAACATCTTTTCACCAATATTCACAGTCGATCTTGCCTTATTATAAAAGTAATTGATCAATTGTCTAAGCTCCCTTCACCTTAATACATGCATAAACAGAATTTAAAGTAGAATCACTAAGAATTTCTTGAACACAAACCTTCCTCGACATAAACCACTTAGGTCCACATGTAGTCCAAAATATGTCATTGCCACCATATGTAAGTTCTCTACCAGCAACACTCATATCTTTGTTAGCAGAAATAACATCTTTATCTTTTTTTTTTTGACAAAAGAATAATAAATTACTACTGTTTGATTTTAGCTTATAGAGTACTCGATTCTCAAATAATGTATCTGGTTTGAACATGTTAAAGCAGCAATTTTTACAGCTACAAGGAATAATAACAATTGATAGCAAGCTCCTAGCCTATCATACAATACTTGTGAAGCCTATCATATAGAAACAACTTCCTCCAACAAAATTGTTAACTTTTCAACACTAAGAGCAATTCCATTTAATATAGCTGAAGATGCTTCACATATTTTAAACAAAGAGGTGTTTTATTATCAATGAAGAAGTGGTTTGAGGTGGAAAACTTGGCAGCGTGGCTTGTCAGACCTCTTGGCTACAACTGTTCATATTCTTGGTTATACGTTCATTCTCTTCTAAGCCTGTTTGAATGAAAAATCTAATCCACCAGGATAACCAGATACCATAACTAAACCATCAGCAACCACCCCTGCCAAGTCTAGAAGAGTTTTGCGCGCTAAGGTATCTTAGAGACAAATAATCCAATGTATTAGATATTATAACAAGAGAGAACGACTTTGAATGGTAGGGAAGAGGGAACTTAATATTAGTTACTCACACAATCAACATATTTTCGATAGTAGATGTTATAGTAGCACCAAATCTTGGGTATATTCAAAGTATTTGGAAATGGAAAATTAGAAATATATCTGATAGAACTGTTGGTTCTATCAAACTATCAATTATTAGCAAATAAGTTGCAGCTGAGCTATATGAAGCTCTTAGTAGATGTAACAAAATGGTGAAACAATTCTCACATTGCCAACATTATTTTTTTAAATAATATGTAACGATGGTATAACTATAGCATTTTAAAATAATACTCAAAAGAAGAAATCACACTATACAGGTTCATTCTAAATCAGAGAAACTGAAAAGATTAGAAACGCAAAAGACGAAAAAGCAGAGAAACTCGAAAAGACTGGAAAACCCTCAACAGAAAGATAAAAGTTGAAGTATCTATAGTGCTAGTTTATGTTAATGACATACTAGTAACCGCTAGTGCAGTAAAATCAGCAAACGACCATGTGGACTCTACTCCTAATCTAAATCCTATAAGCAAAAGAAGCAGTAGCAGCAAAAGGAGGAGGAGGAGAAATTGGAAATATATCTGATTGAACTCTTGGTTCTGTCAGACGATCAATTATTAGCAAATAAGTTGCAGCTGAGCTATATGAACCTCTTAGTAGATGTAAAAAAATGGTGAAACGATTCTCACCTTGCCAACATTATTTTTTTAAAAAACATGCAGCGATGGTATAACTATAGCATTCTAAAATAATACTCAAAAGAAGAAATCACACTATACACGTTCATTCTGAATCAGAGAAACTGAAAAGATTGGAAACACAAACGACGAAGAAGCAGAGAAACTCGAAAAGACTGGAACACCCTCAACAAAAAGATAAAAGTTGAAGTATCTATAGTGCTAGTTTATGTTAATGACATACTAGTAATTGCTGATTTTGTGCAGTAAAATCAGCAAACGGCCATGTGGACTCTACTCCTAATCTAAATCCTATAAGCAGAAGACGCAGTAGCAGCAAAAGGAGGAGGAGGAGAAATTGAAAATATATCTGATTGAACTCTTGGTTCTATCAAACTATCAATTATTAGCAAATTAGTTGCAGCTGAGCTATATGAAGCTCTTAGTAGATGTAACAAAATGGTGAAACAATTCTCACATTGCCAACATTATTTTTTTAAATAATATGCAGCGATGGTATAACTATAGCATTTTAAAATAATACTCAAAAGAAGAAATCACACTATACAGGTTCATACTGAATCAGAGAAACTGAAAAGATTGGAAATGCAAAAGACGAAGAAGCAGAGAAACTCGAAAAGACTGGAACACCCTCAACAAAAAGATAAAGGTTGAGGTATCTATAGTGCTAGTTTATGTTAATGACATAGTAGTAACTGCTGATTTTGTGCAGTAAAATTAGCAAACGACCATGTGGACTCTACTCCTAATCTAAATCCTATAAGCAGAAGAAGCAGTAGCAGAAAAATGAGGAGGAGGAGAAATTGGAAATATATCTGATTGAACTCTTGGTTCTGTCAAACTATCAATTATTACAAATAAGTTGCAGCTGAGCTATATGAAGCTCTTAGTAGATGTAACAAAATGGTGAAACAATTCTCTCATTGCCAACATTATTTTTTTAAATAATATGCAGCGATGGTATAACTATAGCATTTTAAAATAATACTCAAAAGAAGAAATCACACTATACAGGTTTATTCTGAATCAGAGAAACTTAAAAGATTAGAAACGCAAAAGACGAAGAAGCAGAGAAACTCGAAAAGATTGGAACACCCTCAACAAAAAGATAAAAGTTGAAGTATCTATAGTGCTAGTTTATGTTAATGACATACTAGTAATTGCTGATTTTGTGCAGTAAAATCAGCAAACGGCCATGTGGACTCTACTCCTAATCTAAATCCTATAAGCAGAAGACGCAGTAGCAGCAAAAGGAGGAGGAGGAGAAATTGAAAATATATCTGATTGAACTCTTGGTTCTATCAAACTATCAATTATTAGCAAATTAGTTGCAGCTGAGCTATATGAAGCTCTTAGTAGATGTAACAAAATGGTGAAACAATTCTCACATTGCCAACATTATTTTTTTAAATAATATGCAGCGATGGTATAACTATAGCATTTTAAAATAATACTCAAAAGAAGAAATCACACTATACAGGTT
>JAOTQR010079298.1:0-10655 GCA_025774065.1 Solanum ossicruentum
TTGATGTTTAAATTAATTCTTGATTTCCGAACAATTTTTATATTTTCTTTGAAGTCGGTCATTTTTCGATATAACAGTCATATGTGATTTGTAAAATTTATACTTGTTTTTAGGTTACTCTTCCATTTCAAAAGGTATAAATTAATTCTTTTAATAATATTTCAATTTTAACTTTTTACATAACATACCCCATGACAATGTCGGATCATATTACATGCCGTCTGAATTAAAAAAGCAGCAAATTGGACAGAAACTTACATAGTATATAAATCGCCGGTCATTATAAGACGTTGGGCTGTATAATTAATTATCATTGTAATATTCGTGTAGTAGTCATAGTCAAACTTTTTGGACTTGTTTATAACGCCGTTAGTAAACTGGACTTTACTTGCAATTATCACCATCTAGAAGTCTTCTACAATATCCACCACTAGGCTTCACATTTTAGTGTTAATAATTAAAATAGCATTCATTGCCTAGAATTTAAGAATTAATGTTTTTGGGTTTATGAAATTTATAATTTATTTTTATACTATTTTAGTGAATCTTTTAGTATATATTATATACATATAAGTTGGACGATAATTAATGTTCCAGGTCCATCCTAGCAATTTAGCTATGGCCATGCTGACTTACCGAATAACCACCTCAAATTAAATGCCACTTGTTCTTTATAATCAAAATAATTTGGCTTGCACCTAATTGGTATTTTCAGAATTTATTTTCAAAGCAGGGGGTAAGGTGTATGTATCACTACTTTCTTAAAATTTATAATTTCTAGAGATTACATTCGATATGTTATTTTATTTTGATAGTTCTAGAATTTGAAATTTAGAAGTATGTTCTTGGTGGATCTTTCAATTAATATGAACTAGTTTTCAGTAAAGAAATAATCACATATTATATAAATATGCTATTTAATTTGGCTCCATTAATTTTATATTTACGTCCTTCAATTTTAGATGTGTATAGGTAAACAATTAAACTTGTATAAAGCAGGGGTGACTCGATAGTGTTAGAAAAAAGGCAAGTGTTTTAGGCCTCCAAATTTTAGTAGCCTCAATTTTTATTTTAGTAATAATAAGTTAAAAATACTAAGTAAATTCTATTTACACTAAAGATTCTTTATTTCATATAAAAGGAAAGAATTATTAGAATAAGTTTGATACATCTGCAATATAGTTATATGTCAATTAGTTGTTTTTTGTAAGTTTGAGACCTCCATTCATTTTTCGCCTTAGACCACTAATATACTTGAGCCGCCATCGATATAAAGGTGAACAAATATACATATGTGTTTTTGTAACATAGTACACGTAGGTGAACAAGTATACATATGAAAATGTTCAGAGAGGAAACTGATATCTGAATAGAATTTAAAATGGTGAAGTAATTATTAGTATACTTCTCTTTTTTCTAAAAAAATAATACAATTTAATTTGACATAAAACTTTTTTAAAAAATTAATTTTTATAGTCGTAAACTAAAATTATGACTTATATGATTGAAATCAAAATTTTATTAAAAAAATCGAAAACAAGTGTTTTTTTTTTCCAACTCCTTGAAGACGACGCCGTTAAAAGGTCGAGTCAACCCACTAAATTTGGACATTGAACATATCTACAAACTTTTATTCAACTCTTTATATAACAACCCCCAATCCTTCTTTACCTTTCATAAACCAAAACAAAAACCAATTCTTACAAAAACATTCGAAATTCGAATCTTATAAAAACATTCGAAATTCGAAGAAAAAATTAAAATCATGTGTTACGAGGTTAAATGTTCGAGCTGTGGAAAGACCAGTTGGGGTGGTTGCGGACGACATGTTGCCTCCGTTTATGATCGAATTCCTCAAGGCCAACATTGCCAGTGCAAAAACTGGCCCGGCGTCAAAACCACCGGCGACGGCAACGGCAACGGCGATGTCTCTGGCAACGGAGACGGTGAAGGCGGCAGCACGGCTTCTTCTTGTTCTATCCTGTAGAAATCGAGATCCTGGAATAATTTTGTCTTTTTGTTTACATTCTGCTCTAAGAAATCAACGTTAGTTGGAATTGTCTGTTAATGTTTGTTGTTCACTGCTCTATATTAATTAATTAGTGTAATAAAATGCTTTGATTATGAAATTTATCCCCCTTCTCTCTTTTTCACTTTTTAAACATCTTTATTTTCGAATCCTCGTGATTGGACTCTTTCTTGTCTTGAACGCACAGAAAAAGTTTTCGTGCATCAAACTTGTTCTTTAAACATTTTTATTTCGATGTCGGGCAGGGATTAGACGAATTTGGGCAAATCCAATAATGTTAATAGCTCTTTACTTTTGCAAAAAAAATTGTGTTCTTTTCATAGTTTTGACTTATTTTTAGATTACATGATTAATTTTACGAGACTATTTTATTCTATACACACCACTAAATATTATTGGGCGGAGGTTTCTCAAAATTCAAACTAGCTAATAGATCAATTGTATGTGAATATTATTAAAGACAGAGAAAAATTAAATTAAAACTCAATTAGTAACACTTGATATATTTGGAGCTTAATGTAACAATTCTTAAAATTCCATCTCTTTATATTTCTTGCTACAACAAAGTTGGAAGACTTGTTAAGAGTAAAACGTTGTATTTAACTCCTTGTTGCTTATGTAAAAATCCCATTTAAGGGGGTAAAATACCCACTTTAATTTGAGCAAGACTAATTTAAATTTCTATCAACAAATTTTACCTTGAATATAAATTGTTTTCTATCAAATAATTCTACCATTATTTCGTTATTGCAGGTGCCAAAGTGTCAAATCTTACCATTATTTCAATGACAATTTGACGCTTGGGTAACATTGCAGGCGCCAAAATGACCAAAAGGAGCAAATCAAGGCGGAGCTACATTCAGTCGAGGGTGGTCAGATGAACATCATTCGTCGGAAAATTTGTTCGAATATATAAGTTAAATATAGATATTTTAATGTATATCAATTGTTGAACACCCTTGATATAAAAATCACACATCCATGATCTAAAAATATAAACACTCTCGATGAAAATACTGATTCTGCCACTCAGAGCAAAGTAATATTGCAGCTGTTTAAATCATAACCTGCCACTTTGATGATAGCCGAACGGATATTTAAATTGTAAAAACAATGACTGATTAGCCATTTTAAGTAAAAAAATCAAAATTATTTTTTATGTAAATAGTTTTTTCAATGAACACTTTGCATTAATTGTCCCATGAATAATTTTGATAATCGCAAAAAATAGTCCAACTGAAAATAATCGAAAAAGCAAAGGCTTCTTAACGAACTGTACACGATATTCCATCCACTACAAATGGGCCATGGGCCAACCTAGCAGTTTCTCCCGCAGCCCATAGCTTTATAGGTTTAGTTGGCCCAATCATCATAACAAGGGCTGACTGTGAGTTTATGGGCCGAAACAAATGGGCCCATATTCTGGGCCTCATTTGAGATAGAGCCAGTTCCACCATGATAAACTGATAAAAATGAACTGCATAAGTTAATAGTAATAATTATACAAATCCCATTCTGTAAACATGATTCTCTTATCTACCAACTTTTTATGAAATTAAGGAAAATTCCCCAAAATAATGCAACATGTGATATCTTTTTTCAACGTTGATACTTCGCAAATTAAAAGGAAACAACCGGTCAGTTACCAAAAAAAGGGAATTAAATGGAAATTCAAATTATGGCTATCATTAATTATGGTAAGCCGTTATTGACATAACATATAGATGTATCTATCCAAAATAGAATTCGTTTTCAAAAATTTTAAAAAATTTTCTCTACAAATTTGAGGTACGACAACTCAAAAAACCAGACATTAGTTTCAGATCGAGGTAAAGAAACGATGAACGTGTCTATATTACTTCGACATTCTGGAAAGTAGAAAATCGATGTTGATTATCATGGGTACAAAAGCGATGGTATAGTCCTAGAGGAAAATATTTCGTTTGTAAACTTATTTGACACGATTGTGGCTGAACTGGGCATTGACAAAAGAAGGAAAAGATTTTGTTAGATTCGTCATCGATGGTAATGCTTTTGCTATAACTATTAAGAATGATATAAGGGTGAAGCTGTACATTGAGATTAAAAAAATTGAACCTGGATTTGGTAAGTATCCATTATGCGTGGATACTATGGATTTGGATGTGGCTGATACTGTAATGTTTGATAGTGTCAATGGGTCGATTGATTGTGCCGAAGAAATGCAGCATGAAGCAGATTTGATTGAGTCACTGGAAATCGAGAATGGTGAGAATTATTTTGAAAATGGAATAGAGGTATCAAAATTGTTCACTATGATAACAAGTGTTGATGTAAGGAAGAAACAATTGTATAAAAATAAAACGATACTGGTATTAATAATGGCGAAGTATAAGATCGAAAAAGGGAGCAATTTCAAAGTAAAAAGATCCGACAGTAAAAGGTATGAATTCGCGTGGTTTAAGTTGAGTTATAATTGATACTTGATAGACTATTGGATCTTGTACGCGAACTGATACCTGAATTGTACATATAATAGAAACTCTAATTTGAAGTAATTTAAAATGTGATGTGATATCTGGTTGTGTTTGATATTGGAAATATTTTAGATACTTGAATAAAATTATTTTATCATAATTGAAACTAGGTGTAACACTGTTGTATTCAGGTAATAAAAAGTATTTAAAAGGTAGGTTGATATTTATTTTGGTAAATAGACAAATAGTTTGCTATATTCAACATTCTACATGGGTAAAAAATGGCATCATATAACTGAATATTTTGTTTTAAATTTGAATGACGTAATTTCATTAATTTTGTAACTATGTGTTAATATATTTTTAGGATAAATGTGGCTGGAGAATGAAGGCATCGTGCAGGAAAAACACTGAAGTATTTACGATTAGATACTAACTATAAAAGAATGCCAGGAAGCCCCAAAAAAGAGAGAAATAAGAGCTTTGGCGAAAAGATGACTACTAGTTCAAACTGTTGTAGCAGGTGTCGTCATGAAGGACATAATAGACGAACATGTAGCTTTTTTCCAAAAGACAAATGAGTGTTGACATAGTTTGAATGTTAAATTAGAAGTGCAGAGGTTGTTATTTTATTGAATAAGTTTGAACGATAATAATTGAGTTTATTTTGGTAGTTTAGTTTCATTATAAAGGAAGAATAAATGTATTAGATACTTATGTTTGTTGACACTTATGTTTCCAGAGAAAATGTTTAATTCTGGTATTATGTTGTTTTATCACTTATAATATCATTTAATAATAAATGTAGTATAAATGTTAATTTGATGCAAAAGTGAATTTTTTTAGAACATGTTGTGTATAGTTGCTGCGATCACATTTTGATACTATAGATCAATACTTATTTTTTAACGATCACTATCTAACTATAAGATACTTATATGGCAAATATCAAATATTGTGCATAATCTGCAATGATTAGATACCAAGATAATTGTGACCAAGTATCAAATAGTATAACAATCCTAAATTATTATATACTAAGTTAATTATACACAAGATGTGTTTTTGTAAAACTGACAGTTCAATGGTTATTGATACCCAAGATAAATATAATAAAGACATATCAAGCATCACACTAACCATTAACATAGGGATCGCTTACTGATTTGTTAATAGTATGACAAATATCTGTGTATTATCTCAATTTCACATGTGACTTCCAAGGTCATAAAGATGTATAAATATAGAAAATACTATGTGAATAAGGATATACCAAAATAAAATATAAAAGCGTTAACCATTAAGTGTATGCAATAAGATCATGTTCAATCAAAAATAGATACTTAATAAAACACGATATGCATAAATCCCATGGTTATAAATAAAAGCAACAAAAATGTTAATATTTGTCATCAACAAAAGTGAGTGGATAAATTTAAAGATGCATAATTGGTTAATCCTAATATATTCAATTGAATTCAGTAAAGAACATTAAGAGAGAACGACCGATTCTTCATTGTCAGGTAGTTGGAAAGGATCCTTTGGCCTATGAGGATCATCGTTTTAACTTTGGTAGCCATCTGAAACCTTGTCTAATCCATAATTCCATAAAAGCGTAGCGTATCTTCTTCGGAGAAAATTAGCATTCAGTGCATTTGATGAGACTGGTATTCCCTCGTTGAGATATTCAGCGTATACAGAAATAAAGACGCTGCAATCATTGCATCTAGTGTATCAGAATATAATTAGAATGAGAGGAAAAAAAGTGCAGATCATTAATAAAAATACAAACAAAACTTACAGAAATCACTCATCTATTGAGCAATTCCTTTGACATATTCAACACTAAAATAGGTATTGTTGGTAAATCATTCAACCCGTCGATTTGTCCTTGTATGCATCAAGGCTGCCCAGTCAGCGCGATCAATTTTCGCAAAAAAATCACTATCCTCTAGGTATGTTGGTAATATAAAGCCATCTTTTGAATCTCAGTGGTTGGATTTTTGTGCCTTGATCCAATAGAATAGACATACACACGTATCAACCTCTCTTTCAATACAATTACAACAAGCTTCCAATGAAAATAATCATGACAATTCACTGAAACATAGACTTCGTCAAATAAGTGTCATGGTGTGTCAACTGGGATACAATATTCTTTGATTATATTAGTGACAAACCTCTCGTTCTTTGAATAGCAGATACGCGTCCAATGAATTCCTGAGTGTCGATTTCATCATCATCATTATCGTCAGAGTATCTGTCAAGGGTGGCACTAACTCATTTTGCGAAGATGCATATTGCAGTGGTGTAAGAATCATAGTATTTGATACTTGAATATACGAATTAGAATGCTAGATACTTGACTATACTATTTTTATTGTTGATTGATACTATAATTGCAAATAAAAAAGAACTACAATTATTTATTTTTCTCAAAAATAGGTATCACCAAATTTACATGCATTAATAAAAAAGGGAATAATGTGCATTCAAAGCATGTTAACAGTACTAAAATGAGTATCAAAATGTATTAAAACATTTGGTACTTGTATTGAATATCAATTTAAAAACATTTGGTATCAAAAATTCGGATGCATAACCCTAAAAATTAAAAAGGTATCATTGATCAATTTGGATTTTGTGTATATCAAAATATTGGAAGAAATCATGGGTACACAGTCAACTATCTTTGCCTTATTCATAAAAATCATCTTTTTTCTTTGGCAATGTGTGACGGGCAACACACAAAACAACTACTAATTTATGAAAAATTGACTGATTTACCTTTGGCAATGTGGGACGGAGAATGGGGGGTTGAGCTTTAGTTCTCCCTTTTGCCTTTTTTTTTTCTGAGTTCGCAAATTTGAGGATGACACTACAACCTTCGAAACTTCATTTTTTTGTGAATGGTTTCATCACCGTTCTCAGCACCTCCATTATTAGCACCAGCTTTAGATGGACCTGGTGAAGGTGCTGTAATATCTCTGCTTTCACCAAGAATTTGGGCCAAACCCAAACTAAAAGATGACAAGGAATCCATCGTAGAACCATGCAATTGAAAAAAAAATAGTCAAGAAAAGTAGACAGTCGAGTTTGGGGATGGTGAAAAAATATGGATGAATTTAGGAGAGAGAATCGGAAAAGGAAAAATTTTGAATTAACTAATAAATGTGAAGGAATAGAAATTAATGTAATTGACATTAGTTGGAAGTCTGATAGCGTAATAATAGTTATGGATAAAAAGGTTAACCGGCCAAGTACCAAAAATAATGTGAGAAAGAAAAAATCGAGAATTCTGTAATTTTTTTAGAAGGAAGGGAATATTAAGATTTTGAATAATAAAGTTGTGTATTTATGTAATTTTTTCAGGTGAATATACTAACCATGGGGTTAAACTTTGGCCGACCTTAGTAGGTTGGCCAGTTTATGAACCACTATAGGAGTGGAGGTATGGTTTATATCCTCCTTCTTGCACTGCTTTTATTTTTATATTTATGACAAGACTTGGAGGTATATGGCTCAACCCCTGACCGCCCGAGGGGTGAGATCTTGGGTTAGGTCCATTAAATTAAAAAAACATGGGTTAAACTTTATCTTGATTATTCAAATCGACATTATATTGGTAAATATGTATCAAGGAATGAGTTTGGTTACATAACGAAGGATTTAGATTGACTTATTTTAAGTGTTTTATTATTTATTTATTTTTTATAAGTGTTTGGTTAGTTTAAAGAAATGATTGTACACATTTGATTTTAAGCTAACATGATAAAGATATATAGATATCTCATACTCAAAATTTTGAATACATTTATTTAGACTTGCAGCTGAATATCCCAATTTCTTTGTGATCATCTACAAATTTTAATTAATTTTTACCGTGTCTCATGATATCCAATATTAAACATGATAAATGTTTTTCTCACCAATAAATTTGAGAGCATGAAGTCATATTTTTGCCCATATTTTTCATTTTATTAGGAAAAAGACTTTTAACAAATGTAGTTATCTCATCATCCATCGAATTCTCCATGCAGGAACTTTACCTTATAAAACTATGCAAAATTTCAAACATGCGACGACTTTGAAAATATAATTGAAAAATCATCTTGTAAAGTTAACGTATATAGTTGGCATGAACTCTACTTTTCCTGTTTTCCACCATTGTGAACACCGTTTAAACCAAAAAAAGAACATTGTAAACTCGTGGCATTTTGTATTAAATTAAACTAAATTAACTTTTTGACTAAACTCTAAAGTCGCAACTTTTTTTGCTGCAAATCTGTAACGGGAGTGGTTGTTGCATTTTTTTACAACGTAACTACAGTTATAAATTTTAAACATTTTATTTAAAATTCAAGATGTATGTATAATTTCACCTTTTCGTCGTTCACACGTTGCTGCAAAGAAAGTAAAAATGGTTGGTGTCGGTAAATATTATATTGTCCTTCCACACATTATTGTCTCCTTATTTTTGACCTTTTATCGAATAATATTTCCCTTTTTAGATTATCAGACTAATAGTTAAACTTGCGACTCACGAATACTAATAACTTATAAAGCGATTGATCAACTTTGTTGAACTAAATTAACAATTTCCATCTTATCTTCATCATGATATAATACGAGTCTTATATATTGGAGGTCTAAAAAAATATCATTATTAATCAAAATAATATTTTTATCAGGTTCAATTTTTTTCTTTGAGGTATTCTATTTGTTGTTTGGGGGCTAAAGTTGGTAGGTTTAAGAATCGATTCAAATTAAACCATCTCACATTGTCTTCAGTACAAAAGGTCAATTTCAATTTTTAGTAATAGTAAAATTTTTTTACATCCTGAAATGAAGCATTATTCAGAGCCGTTGTTCAAGTTTGTCAATTTTTTCCGTATATTATCTGCTCTTTTTTTTTTATCAAATATATTATCTGATTCAAACATACTCTTTTTTGAGCTGCTAAAATTGATAGTTTAAGTGAACAATATTTGTTCTTACTTATAATTAAACTGTTAAAACTCGTAATTATTAAAATTTGAAATTTATTATCTAATGTTACAACCCGTAATAACATGTCTAATATTTATTATTTCAGCAAATCATTCTTAATTTAATAACAAGTATATATCGCATTAATTTCTTTTAATTATATAAAAGAACCAACTTAACAAATAGTCCTCCTGTTTCATGATATATGTTATCGCATTATATTTAGTTGTTATTGATTTTTTTTTCTAGATGTTATGTACTATTGGCATATCACATTATTGTTGTTAGTGTCTTTATCTTCGCAGCATTACAATACTTTTTTTATCCTCTTTGAAATGCTTTACCAGACATGAAAATCTATCTGAAACAAGTCTAGTTAACATTTTTATGATTACGAGTTAGTTCAGGTAAAGTCGATGTACTTATTATTATTATCATCAACTTATTATATTTCAATTTATAAAATTACATTAAATATGTTATTATTATTTCATGATATATATGGAAAATGAAATTTAAGGTTGTAACTAATATCGACTATCGTCTTCATATATTATTCTAAGTAATTAAAATAGTGACGTTAGAGAACTTTTCATTGACTTTTAATTTGTCGTTGTACCTTAGAACAAAATAGTAGATTTAAAAAGAAGTCTAAACTACATTTAGCGACCGCTTAAATTGACTCTATTAATTAAAAGAAGTCAAGAAAATTTACTCTATTTAACTTTGAACTGACAGCCTCTCAATTTTGACGAAACTAGATCATCCAGCCTCTCAAGATAATATTAAACTTTTGGGAAATAAAAAACAAAAGAACCCACACCATTTTGGACCTTCATAAAAGCGGGCGCTACAAAATAATCTGGGTAAACCCTCAAATTGGATCCTAAATTTGGCAACATTTTGTAAGTTGGAACTTAAACTTTTATAGTGCACAAATAGGACCCTCAACTTGACAATTCCTGAACAAGTAGGCACAGGGTGCTGATGTGGCGCAGTGAGTGCAGTACACTCGCGGGGGCGCGTGAAATGCATATTTTTGACGTTCCAATAGAAAAAATGGGTAATTTGACCGTTTTACCCCTACCACATTTCTATATATATTACTATTTATTTTCAAATTAACATACACTTTCTTCTTCTTTATTTTATTAAAAATACACAAGTATTTGACTTTTCAT
>JAOTQR010079299.1:0-10654 GCA_025774065.1 Solanum ossicruentum
GGTGCTGCTGCAGGTGTGGATAGTCAGTAAAACAGGGGAAACTCTGCCAAAATTTCGGTAGAGTTCGTATACTTACGGATGAGGCTTGTGTTTGAACATTGGTCTAGGTGTCTAAACGACACTAGTCATGGCCCCGGGGTTAGGTCATGACAGGGAAATCCGGAGATAACCCAAGAGTAAGACAAATGACAAATGACAAGCTTGGATACAGAAGTAAAATAAGACAAATGAGACAACCCGGAGATAACCCATGTATACATCCTTGGATACAGAAGTAAAATAAGACAAATGACAAGAGCCAATTATAAAAAGGGGGCGTGGGAATAAGGGAAATCTTTCACAATCATAAGTAAGATAAGAAGATTCGAGTTTGTAAGTATATACAACATAGTATCCAACAACACCTCTACTTTAGTATGGAGCGGGGACCAAGACACTTCCAAAGCTCACCCACATTATATAAGTATCCAACATAAGGAACAAGTCTTAACATAGCATGAATAAAGTATATATTGTTCTCGGAGTTGAGGACTCACCAAAAGCTTTCTTCAAGAACTGCACTAGCCACGTGGAGGAGGATGATCAATAGGAGCTCCTATACCTACATGGTAATATCAAGTAGGCATAGGGTTTGTGTTATTAAATTTGAATGTAGTAAGTATGTGAGGTGCAATACGACAAATACATAAGCCATAATATTCAAAATACAAACATATAGGCAATGGAAATAATCTCAATATGTCATGTATAATCGATGCTTGTAATAAAACATGCATGTAAAACATGTAACTTGTACAATTATCATACATATGTGGGAAGAGACTTTAATCGACATAGACCACGTGAGCTACTACTTGGAATCCAAGGCATAACATCCCCTTGATGAGGTGATGAGGCATGACACCTCCTCGATAAGGTGACCTGGCATGGCACCCCCAGGCGAAGTTTGATCTACTTGCCAAGGTAAACAATGCATGATAAAATGATAACATGAACTAGATGGATCCACTAGCAAAGCCCATTTAGGGAAATAATATCATCTTATCCCCCATCTTAAGCCTCAATCAGTGCTAAGCCTAATCCCATGGAATACTTGTAATAATCATAAGTTTAATCATAACATGCATAACTTGTAAGAGACTAACTTGACATAAGTAGCTCATTACATGTTGACCTCTTCTAGTGAGCTTACTTGAACTTGAACATGAGGGTAAAATAATCATGCTTAATCCCTCAACTTGACATGAATAACTCACAAGAGAATAAAATCTTGAAATAGGGCTCAACTTGTCACGTGTAACATCATAGATACTTTCATGAATTAAATACATACTTGAAATCCCTTAATCATTATGAGATCACTTGACTTATAAATCATTAATAGTTCATCAACAACTAGAGAATTCTTATCATGTAATTTTATCAAAGACATGGTGGACTCTTTGTACTTGTTCAAAATCATGCAACTCAAGGGTATAACAAGTAGGATTAAAATCAATTCAAACTAACCCACCAATACTGTAGTAAAGCACCCATTTTATGTATCTTTAAATCCATCTCAAAATTCACAATAGTTTGCATTTTTCATAGTTCATATCATGCATAACTTCAATAGATATAAATCAACTCATAGTATGACATTAAAATAGATTTTCATGCATAATCAATTAATACTTGATAAATCCAACATAATTTACATTTATAATTCATAATAAGAGATACCAATGATTAGTACAACTTGAAATTATGCAACTTTCATAAAATTAGAAGGCTGGGCTCCATGGGTGAAAAGACCCATGGATGAAGACCCACATACCTTAGACTTGCATTTCTTGAAATTGACTTGAGCAAGACTTGAGAATTGACTTGGATCCTTGAAATCAAAAGTGAGCTCTTGAAATTGTTTTAGATTGAATGGAGAGTTTGATAGTGTATGGGGTGGGTTTAGAGATTGTTTTCTTGAGAGTTTGAACGTGAAAATTAGATAAGTATTGACGTTTTCACATTTAAATGGGAATTGAGTCATAACCCAAATATCATTGGATGAAACAAGCTGCGTCCCTAGCACGACGCGTAGGCACCATTTTCACTAATGCGCGACCTAGGCGCATCGCAACTTAGGCACATACTACCACTAGATTTTGTAAAATTAGAACAAATTATTTTTCATAATAGGTCTTCTAAAATCTTGGTTATACCCATTTCCCACTCAACTTTGCCACCTGATAAGAATTTAAAATTGGATTTTCGAAATAATGCACGGTTTTTGAGATATATGCAAATTATGATTATAGGGTATTCCAAAGCACATGAGGGATGTTTTAGGGATTTTTAGAACTCTTAATCTTAAAGTTATGATAGTATAAATATTATTTTAGGAGTAGTATCGAGCACCGATATGAGTGAGAGTAATAATAACTTGAACACATAAACTACGTAGCCAGCGTAGGATAGGATTATAGTAAGAGTACAACTCCTCACTTGCCACTGAGATGATCTTGTTTTGGGATGTATCCACTCCCCTAGTTTTCGTCTCTTACCATGGAGAAGTATGGGATGGCTCTGGCTGTGTGGGCAAGACGCTGTATCATCCTGTAGTGATGGTTGTCAGTTAAAGAAACTCCATAAGAAGTATGTTTATTATTTTACACACTAAAATTTTTTATTTCTTTATTAAAGTGTTTATTTTTTATATTTAATTGAGTTGAGATATTTGTAGATCTAAGCATTTACGTATCATATTTTTATATGTTGGTTATGTTCATTAATTCATTAATGTAAGTATTTCTTTTATATTGGGCTGCACTTTTAAATATGTTTGAAGCATATGTTTTACTTGCATAATATACTTTTATCAATAAAGCTATCTCAGAGTTCAGATCTAAAGTTGAGTTTTCTATCCTTAGTACTTTTTGGTCATCTTACATCGCGTACATTCCACATAGTTATGATAGCAGAAATGCAGTAAGGCAGTCCCAATCAGCAGTCAGTGAGACCCCTTTGCACTTGGAGGAGCTTGAGTCTTTATTTATTTTGTATTTATTTAGTTGAGGTAGCAATGAGCCTACTTCGGTACTTAGTTAAGAGTCAGTTCTTTAGAGGCTTCATTGACTAGAAAGATATTATTCATTTTATTTCCTTAGAGGTGCTTGAAAGCTTTGAGTCAAATTATATATATTATTATTGTATGTTTAAGTTTATGAATTTTGAGCTCATTCTAATTCATTAAGATGTTAGTGTCTTTCTCTGAGTAAGTTAGCCAGGCTAAGTGGTTCGCTTGGGACCAGAAATGGTTTTTGAGTGCCGACCACATCCAGGGTGTAGGCTCGGGGCGTGACATATACTCCCTCTATACATCTTTACTTGTCCCCTATACTATTTTGGGATTTCCAACAATACTTGCCTACATTATGAAATCAAGAAACAATTTTACACTTAGCTCCTAATATGCCCTTATTATTAATTATAGTTATTTCGCTATTATATTTTTCAAGATATCATATTTATTATATTCAAAAGATAATTTGGTAATATGATCCTGTCATTTACTACTTCTTAATCTCTGTGCCAAGTCAATAGGGGCCAAGTAAAGTTGGACGGAGGGAGTATGTTTTTTTTTTTGCCATTTTAAATTCGACTACTATTACTTTGTACATTTATTTAATGATAAAACTAGTATTAAATAAAATTAAATATACTTGATTTGTTAGAATAGATATATAAGTAATAAAATCAAAATTATTAAATGACAAATAATACCCTCTAATTTAATATTATTTCAGAAAACACAAAGTTTGATAACGTGCGTGCTATTCAGGGGTGGAGTGTAACACCCCATGAAGTTTCAAAAGTACCCCTAGATTGGAATCTACGCATAACACATCTTCCCAAGATCCAATGAAAAATCCGAGATCAGATTTGCAATCAGCACAAAAGTAGAGCGGAAAAATAGTCTCGACCCAATTTTCAGAGTTGAAAAATAAATTTTCATAATTAAATCTGGGATAGTCTGGGTGCGCTCCTGGGGCACGGCATGCCTCGGGTGCATACCTATGCTTGGGATTTTCTTAAACTTCCTGGAAAGAACTTATTTTGAGTAATTCACAAAATACACTTGTCTGCGCCCTAGGTGCGTCACAGCTATGGTATTTTGAGATCAAATTTTATTCTTTTAATTCGGAAAAGACACTTTGGTCATTCCCCAACCCCTAAAAAGTCAATAAACTTGTATAAGGGATCTTTTACATCAAGCCAAGTCCAAAGAATTTCTAGCAACTAAGTTTTTCTATGAGTCGATAGAAGTGTCAACTTCAAATGACCATATCTCTTAATTTATAAAGACTTAGGTAACCCAAAAAATATCAAGTCAAAGATATTTGAATTAGCTTTCCAATAGATTCAATTTTGCATTAATCAAACATCGGAGGAGAAAGTCATGATCATTTTAGTCAAGGAGTGCAGAGCAGTTTGAAGGTCCGCGCTTGGAGCATGGTGCTTACAGAATGCTAACCCTTACTGGATAAGCTAATGACGTTTGTTTCTTGTTATTTTGAGGGTACTTTTATCCTAAAACCTTTAAAGGTCTATATAAGGTCGAAAGCAAATAAAACGTCAGTTTTCATAATTTAAAACCCTCTCATTCACTCTTAAACATAAATGCTCAAGAATCATCAAGTTAGGATTTGCTTTCAAGATTCATCCTCAAGGTAGGTTATTCTTCATAAATTTCAATCTACCAAACTCGAATTTCTTTAACTATTCATTAATCCATAGTAGAATCGTAAATCATAATCTAAAGTTTCATGAAACAAATTCAAGAATTCCAAGAAAGGATTTCTTGATTCTTCTTGTTCAAGAATCAGGGTTCTTCGTCAAGAACTCTAAAGATTCCAAGTCAAGAGTCAAAAATATTCTTCAATTCTTCCAAGAACTAATCTCTAAGGTATGTAAGGCCTCCCCAAAAGTTATTCTACTATTATTTTAGTATCCTTAACTACTAGTTTCTTCCCAAGATCATTATTATGAGTTGAGATCAGAGTTTCCTCCATTACTAGTGAATATATTGTTCATGCATTTTTTCTTGATAAGAATCATGACTTTTGCTGATTTTATTATCATATGAAGATATTGAGACAAGATTTATGGTTGAAATTATGAGAACCTTATATCTATTTCATGAAAAGTTATAAAGTTTACAGTTTAAGTTAAATCTAAGAAGTATTTAAAGTTTTGTATTTGCATGATAGCTTAGTAATGCATTTAAGTTCTCGAGATACTTATAATGATACCATTTTCAGTCAAAGAGATGAGTCAAGATGAGAAAAATTAAGAAAAGCTAAGTTGGGCTAAGTCCCAAAAGATCAAAGATACATTTTCAGAACTCTTAGTCGTTAAGTTATGAGCATTATAAAAGTTGTTTTAGGAGTAGTATTTAGCACCGATATGAGTTAGAGTAATAATAATAACTTGAATTCACAAATTGTGTAGCCAGCGTAGGATAGGATTGTATTGAGGTATAACTCCTCACTTGCCACAGTGATGACCCAGTTTTGGGATGGATCCACTCCTTTAGTTTTCATTCTTTGCCCTGTCAAAGTATGGGATGACTCTGGTAGCGTGGGCAAGATGCTATATCATCACTAAACTTATAGTGGTGGTTGTTGGTTAAAGAAACTCCCCAAGAAGTAAAGTTTATTATTTCACAAACTGAGATTTATCATATCTTTATTCAAGTATTTCTCTCTATTATGTTGCATAATAAATTGAGTTGAGCTATTTTTAAAGCTAAGTATCTGAGTATTATATTTTTATATATTTATTTGTGCTTATGAATGCATTAAAGTAAGTAATTCTTTATATTAAGTTGCACCTTGAAATGAGTTTAAAAATATATCTTTTACTTGCATGACATACTTTTCTTTATTAAGCTATCTCAAGTTCAACTTTTAAATGAGTATCCTATCCTTACTACTTTTTGGCCATTTTACATACTGTATATTTCACGTACTGACGCCTTTGCACTGCATCATTTTATGATGCAAATTCTGTTACACATTTTAGCAGATATTTAGTGAGACAGTCCCATTCAGCAATCGGCGAGGCTTCTTTTCATCAAGAGGAGCTCGGGAGTCTTTATTTCTTTGTATTTATTTTAGTTGAGGTACCCATGAGCCTATTCCGATGCCTTGATCAGAGTCATTACTTTAGAAGCTTCATATACTAGAAAGATATTGTTCAAGTTATTTCTTTGAAATTGTTTGAAGGATTTTGAGTTAAGATGTATATATTACTATTGTATCTTTAAGTTCATGAATTTTTATTCTATTCTAGTTCATTACGGTATTAATGTCCTCCACTGAGTATGTTAGCCACGCTATTTAGGACCAAAAATGGTTTTCTAGTGCCAGCCACGTTCACGGTATATGCTTGGGGCATGACAAACTTGGTATCAAAGCACATAATTCAAGTGTCCTGGGGAGTCTATGAAGTTGTGTCTAGTAGAGTCTTGTTTATGGGTGTGTTGTGCACCACACTTCATGAGTAGGATGCTATGGGACATTAAGAGTAGTTTCCCTTCTTGCATATTCTAATTCATGCAATAGAGTTAAAACTCTATGGAAAACTCTCTTTTAATTCATGCATTACGTGTTTACACAACTACGATCATTCTTCCAAGAAGACCTGATGAAGAAAAGGATGAGATAGTAAGAGTGACAGATGATTGGGGCTTGTGGTTAAAGTTACATATCCACTAGGTATGTAATGGAGTGACGAGTTGATTGCCATAAGTTTGATGAAAGAGTCGTAAGTATCCCATGATTTTCATGATGAGGTATAGAGGAAGAGTTATTGTTAGAATATGTTAGAGCATGCTTAAACTGGAAGGAAGCTTATGTTGCTGTGTAGTAGTATTCATACTATTGAGGGTGAAGTACAGATGTTGATAAGGGAAAAGAGTGCTTTCAACGTGATAGATCTAAATTAGGCTTATGATTTTTAAGTGAGAGTTCATGAGACTCATCGAGTTTTGAGCTTAGTCAGATAACGATATAAGATTGAAGAGGTGAGTGGTACTTAGTTTTGAGGAAGGGATGTGTTGATTAAATACTTGCTATGAGATTTCAGTGGGCTTATTTTCCCTAAAATTTTACCTAGTATTTGTAAGATAGCTTTACAGAGATGTCCGATAGATGCACATGTTAGTGCTAGACCCTAAGCTTGAATTTTGAGAAGTAGTGTTAAAGAGGAGATAACATCATTAGGGTGGTAGTATTAGTTGGAAATTTTCTCTAAGAGGCTTGCCATAGTGTATGTTTGAGATGAAGATGTTGATTTTTGAGGGACTGATGCTATGGTCAAGGTACAAGTGCCCCTTCGGTTAGACGAGTGAGATGAGAATAACTCAATAGATAAGAAGAGGCTGGAGATATGTATCCATGATTGTGTAAAGATGTGTCAAGCTCTAAGTTATTACTGTTATAGGAATCTAGATAGTATATTTGAGTTGTCGATGTGGAGTAGGATGATGAAGGTAATCTTTGTTGTCACGAGTAGCTAAGTTTATTGGGGATCATAGATGAATAATGATGTGTTATTCATGATAATCTAAGTCTACAAGTAAGTATATAGGGGCATAGAAGGTGGGAGTCTGCAAGAAAAAAGAGGAGGTTAGATTGCAAGAGTTATGGGAAGTGGTTATGTATGTCATAAGAATAACAAATATAGAGACATTTCCATAGAAACGGGAAGGAGCTAGGAGTGGCATCGTTGAAAAGAGTCTGAGTTGCTAGTTATATTTATATGACTATAGCATAACAGAAGAGTTTAAGATGTTCTTATGGGTAGTGATTCCTTGACCAAGTGGAGGTACATGCTTACAACCTACTAGAGGAAATTGATTCCCAGGTTTAGAGAGAGGATCTTGAGAGATAAGGGGGAGATGACGTAGTGGTAAACCAGAGTAGATCTTGAGTCTTCGATAGTGATGGGCGGATTAAGATGAGATATCAACTATTTTCCACCTCATATGATCTTTACACTTCAGCAAAGGTGATACTTTATTCCCTTCTGGTGTATGACTATCGTACCTATGGCTTAGTCCCATGCACGTCATGTTGATTCTCGTTCATGCTGAGTTTTGAGAATGATAAGTCATGAATTCATTCATTAATCTTGATCTTACCCCTTGAATCCAAGAGTTTCCAATTCTATGTTGACTTAAATGTGACCTGAGTTTTACACTACGTATAGTTCCGTGAAAGAGTGAATTTTGATAGATGAGGGAGATTGTTCTTCATTATGAATGTCTTCAGATAAGAGTTTTTGATTGAATTGTGCTAATGATCTCAGTTCCAATCCCTTTGAGTAATCCATCTTTCCAGTTTTGATAGAAATACTGATGATAGTAGATGAGTTATGGGGGATAGGAAAGAATGCTCCTGAATTGTATTGATGGAGTTGAGTTCCTATCTTCGAGTTAACGTTCCTTTTGAACCTCTACATACTTGAGTATGCAAGTCCTTGATTGTATTCGTGCCTAATAATGATGTTGGAGATAAAGTTTTAACTCAGGAAATTGTGTCGAAGTCTATTAATGAGAATGAGTACTCGAGCAACTGACTATTTTAGTTCTTGATGATATTCGTGCTTGTTTTACATGGAGATGTAGTAGTTTGAGGTTTCGCTAAAGGGAGAGATACTAATTTCCTCCAAGTCTGAGTAGTGATGCTGATAATAGTAGACTGAGGATGAGGGTCGATGAGGGGAAGTGAGTATATTATTATTATGATATTGGTGTTAAACTTATGTCCTGCAGGGATAGAGATAGGAAGAAGGAGAGAGATAAAACTTTATGATGAGAAGTAGGTAGGTATGAGTATGTTAGTGTAACTTTGAGTAAGAACTCATTGAATGGTGAAGGTAGAAGTGCTAAGTAGGCTTAGGGTAGAAAATGAGAACCTTATGGGATAGGTTGGAGGAATATGACAAACTTACGAGGTAGCACAAGGTGACTTTGAGTTAGGCTTGACTTTGGTAAGAGTATGCAGTGAGACTTAGGCCCTGACGAGAGTTATGAGCTGCAAATGATGATTCCCTTTGATGAGTTGAGTTTTCTACTCTTGAGTCGATGTTCACCCATAAGTTGGAATATTTGAATAATTAAGTTCTTGATATATATATTCCTAAGTCTGAATAGAGACTATCAAGATCATCAATGAGGAGTCGAGAGTTTGACTTATTGAGTGAGTATTGCAATGAGTCTTGTGGTTATTTGTGCCTTATTACCACCTCTTCCTATCATTCGAGGATGAATGATCCCAATGGGGAGATAATGTAACACCTTGTAATTTACCCCAAGAATGGAATCGTACGCATAATGCGTCTTCCCAAGCTCTAATGAAAAATTTGAGACCGGATTTGCGATCAGCACCAAAAATGAAGTGGAAAAATGATCTCGACCCTATTTTAGAGCAACTAAGTCGGAAAATAAATTTTCATAATTAAATCCAGGACAATGTGAGTGTGCTCCCAGGGCATGACCCGCTTGGGGCGCGGTCTTATGCTTGGAAATTTCTTAAACTTCCTGGAAAAATGTATTTTGAGAAATTCGTGAAATACACATGTCTGGGCCCCAGGCACATGGCAGACATGGTATTTTGAGATCAAATTTTTTTCTCTCAGTTCGGGAAAGAGACTTTGGTCATGCCCCAATCCTTCCTAAGTAAATAAACGAGTATAAGAGATCTTTTACATGAATCCAAGTCCAAACAATTTCACCAACTAAGTTTTCATATGAGTCAGTATAAGGGTCAACTACAAATGACCATATCTCTTAAAACATAATGAGTTAGGTGACCCATAATATATCAAATTGAAGATATACAAATTAGCTTTCCAGCGCATTCAAGGTCCGCACTCAGAGCACGTCAAGTGAAAAAGTTATGACCATTTTAGTAAAAAAGTGAAGAGCTTTCTCAAGGTCCGCACTCAGAGCACGTCGCGGATAGAACACGAACCCTTACTGGATACGCTAATGATGTTTTTTCATTTTATTTTGAGGGTACTTTAATACTAAAAACTGTGGGGGTCTATTTAAGGTCCCAAATGCATAAAACATCAGTTTTCATAATTTAAAAACCTCTCGTTCACTCTTAACACATGAACGCTTAAGAATCATCAAGAAAGTCATCAAGTTAGGATTTGCTTTCAAGATTCTTCCTCAAGGTAAGTTATTGTCACGACCCAACCTAGGGACCGTGATTAGTGCCTATTGGGCACCCAAACAAGCACTAAACCGGATTTTTAACTATAATAGTTAAGGACTCTACCAAAATTTTGGCAGAGTTTCCTCTGTTTTACTGACAAACCACACCTGCAAACAGGAACCCAGCATACAACAAATATCTATACACATATATACGTAGGCCGATAAGGTCACCGCTGTGGTAGAACCGCCCGACAAATATATCATACATACGTAGTCATACCACATGCAATATCCCACACCCATATGTATCCATAGACCTCTATACATACGAACTGAATCATAGGATGGGATAGGGCCCCGTTATACTCTAGAATATACATAAATGAAAAATACAGAAAATAAGTGTACATGTATATACCAAAAATCTGCTCCTGAGGCAAAGGGAGC
>JAOTQR010079300.1:0-7500 GCA_025774065.1 Solanum ossicruentum
AGTTGTGGGGACTTGGTGGGAGTGCTGAGGGGTGCAGGTATTCTATACTACTTAATTCTGTGTTTATTAGTTCACTTACTGAGTACCGCGTGTTTGGTACTCACTCCTCCTGCTACAATATTTTTGTAGGTTACGAGCCCAGATCGTCGTGATACGCTCTATTTTTTGTTGTCTGAGACTTTTCAGTGGAGATTGGGAGAGGTAGTTGCTTGCCATCCCAGCTGACTCCTTACTCCTATTTTATGATTTTGTTCTATTCTAGAGACAATATCATCTAGTGCTTGCGTTTCTTTTCAAATCTATTATAATACATTAGAAGCTTGTACACGTGACAACCAGGTTTTGGGGGAATTGCATTAAATTGAACTTTCATTTTGACTATAATTCCGCATTTCAATATTATAATTGGGTTGTAGGCTGACTTGTCTTGGTGGGAAAAGATGAGTGCCATCATGCCTGAATTTCGGATCGTGACACTATTGTATGACTTTTACTCTCTCCATATCTTGGTGAACCAGGTCTGGTCCAATAAATTCTACCTCACCCACCTCGAACCAACCAATCGTTAACCTACAACTCCTCCCATAATGTGCCTCATATGTAGCCATGTAAAAGGTCAAATGGAAACTGTTATTGTAGATAAACTTAATAAGAGGAAAGTGATCATTCCAATTTTTGAAGTCAATGACATAAGCCCTCAACATATCCTGTAAGGTTTGAATTTGTCGTTCTGCTTGACGATCAATTTTAGGGTGGAAAGCAGTGTTAAGGTTCACCTTCGAACCCAAGCCCATTTGGAAAGATCTCCAAATATGAGAAGTAAATTGAGCTCTTATATCTGAGGTGACAGAGAGGGGAACTCCATGTAATCTAACTATCACTTTAATATATAATCGGGCATAATCATCTGCAGTATCAGTTGTCTTTACTACCAAAAGTGCATAGATTTGGTCATCCTATTAACTATCACTCAAATTGAATCATATTGTTTACTAGAACTGGACTATCCTATGACAAAGTCCATATTAATGATCTTCCACTTTAACTTTAGGATCTCCAAGTTTTAAGCTACACCACATGGTCCTTAATGCTTACTTGTTGGTAATTTGAACATTTAGAAATAAATTCTGCAATGTCTCTTTTCATTCATCTCCACCAATAAACTTCTCTCAAGTCATGGTACATTGTTCTTGATCCTAGATGGATAAGATATCTAGAGCTGGGAGCTTCTTCCATGATCC
The DNA here is from genome assembly GCA_025774065.1 of Solanum ossicruentum. Lineage (NCBI taxonomy): Eukaryota > Viridiplantae > Streptophyta > Magnoliopsida > Solanales > Solanaceae > Solanum > Solanum ossicruentum. Next base: position 1,242 of record JAOTQR010079300.1, read on the forward strand.
TCTCTTGTATACTATCAACATCTAGGATAACAACCTGCTTTGATATCTAAATACTCCATCTCCCCCTTTGGATAAATCTATTACATTCTACTTATGCACATCCTCCTCTAATTGCAGTAAGATAAGATCTTGGTCTTGTTTCTCTTTCACTTCCACTATTAAAGATGATGCAGACCCATTATGTACCATCACTCCACTTTGACTAGATTTATCCAATTGAACTCCCAACCATTCCATTTTGTGAATCTCTTTGGTTAGATTCTTCTTCCCCTCTTTAATATGGGAGGTACTTCCATAGACAACCTACTAAGAGCATCAGCAACTACGTTATCTTTACCTTGATAGTAGAGGACTCTTGTGTCATCATATTTTAGCAATTCAATTCACTTTCTTCGCCTCAAGTTAAGTTCCTTGTGGAATAAGGACATACAAGAAGTTGTTGTAGTCATTAAACACATCTACATGTGCCCCGTATATGTAGTGGCACCATAGCATAAGAGAAAACATCACGGTTGTCAATTTTAAGTCATGTGAGGGATAATTTTTCTCATGCACCTTGAGTTACTCAGAAGCATAAGCAACAACTTTACCCTTCTGCGTCAACACACACACCAATCCTACTTTTGAGGTGTCACAATAAATTATGAAGTTTTTCTCACACCCATCAAATGTTGGAGTTTGACTTTCTTCTGATTTAGTCTACACCACAACAAATTCAATTAGCAGAGACGAATAATTTTGTCACTTATAGATGATATTTCGTCATTAAAAATTTTGCGTGACGAAAAAATTTTTGTCACAACGTCATCCCTAAATGTGAGGTCGCTAAAAGTATTTAAAGACGACTTAGTGCTTCGTCCCTAAAATGGTTACATTAACTACAAAAAAAAAAATCATCCTCAAATACATGAACGTTTGTGACAAATCCATTTGTCATAAATAATGTATTTTTTGTAGTTAATGGTATGATTTTGTCACTAAAAAAGTTGTTACCACCGACAAAACTATATCGAGACAAATTATTTAGTTCAATCAATGACAATATTATATGTATTTCGTAGTTGAACAATGTAATTTTGTCACTAATAACTGCCTTTTAGATATAGAAAAACATTCATCATTAAATGTATAAATTAAGGACAAATTTATTGTTATAAAAATGTCAATAATTTAGTAGTTGAATCTATCATTCATCACTAAAAGTATTACTTTTACCAACAACATGTAATTGTCACGATACTTATCATGATTAGTGACAATTACAAGTGTCACAAAATAAAAAAGTATTTCACATTTAATAAAAAGGAGATATTGAGACAAATATATTTTTTTGTCACTAAATATAATCAACTTATAACAAACTTATTTATTTTGTGACAAAAATATTTATCTTGAAAAGTTAGATTTAATCATTGCTAAAAGTTACCTTTTAGTGATAATAATTTTTGTCACTAATTGCAAACATAGATGACATTTAATTATTTTATATTGATTTTATTTTTTAAATTAGAGTTCCATAAATCAAAAATTAAATAATAAAACATGCTAGATAATAATAAACCTATGATCATATAATTAAAAATAAGTAAAATTGTAACAAGGTAATATCCATTACAAGGTCCTTGCATTAAAATAAAGTATGTTCAATAATTAAAATAAATCTAACTGAAAAAGATGAAATATTACTCCTAAACTAAGATAAGTAGAGGTTTCTTCCATAAAGTATCAATTATATGAAGACACATAAGAGCTTGCATTTATCCTTGATTAAATTCTCACCTTTTATACCTGTGAAAAAAGAGAAGAAATTTATAATATTTAATTTAAACTGGAATTTGTAACACGATATTTTTTCTATATGTTGAATTGCCAAATTGTATAAGCACTGCAAAGATAAAAGATTGTTTTTTTTTCCTTTTCTCTACTAGTTCAGTTATAACTAATCTTGATAGCTCATATGCTACTTCACTATACCATCTTCTCAAGAATTTCTATGTCAGATTTTTTTTGTCAAAATAAGTATACAAATAGTTTGTAATAGCATTTTTCAAGGAGCAACACAAACTAGGTGAAATTTTCACCTCCACATACCTATAGTAAACAATCAATCTTCAGGAACTTCATCACAAGAACACGTTCCATTTGAAACATAATTTCTCCACCGACTTTTAGTGCTTTAATAGGTAGCTAAGTCCTTTTTTTCTTTATAGTTCTATGTTGTCATTATTTATACCTAGTACGTTAAGTAATGATTTAGGAAGCATTTAAAGACTCTAACAGCTTGAGGAGCCATGTGTGTATGTATGAATGCATGTCTCTCTCTCTCTCTCTCTCTATATATATATATATATATCTATATATATATATATATATATATTAAGTAATGTTTTGCCTCTTAAAAGCAAAGTATAATCTATTAAACTGCTCGAATACTTTAATGTTTGGCTGGTGAGTTGAGATTATCAAGGTCTGTCCATCTCTGGACAAACAACACAATGTCTGGATAAGAAGAATGTTGAGGCACTGCTGCAAAATTCAAAATATTTGTTGATTTCAAATAGTAAATTGTTAAACATATGATCTATTCTTAAGCATAATACCTATCTCTCCACTTGTTTGTTCATTGAAAAGTTGGGTTCGGAGAGCATAAAGAGTAATCAGATCTTACCACTACCTCGAGGAGGCAGAGAAATCATCTTCTGAAGACTCTCAGCTCAAGTACAACAAATTAGAGTAAGTATGAAAAAAAAATTACAGTGAAGAAATTGTAGCAACTACTATGTAACTAGTAAGTTAGTAACTACAACAAAATAGTGCAATAATCGAAATGTCATTAAAAAAGATGAATATATAAAGCAAAAGTAGACACTGAAAGAATGAAGCTACTACTATGACATATACCACTAAGCCTAAATCCTTTGGGAAACAATAGAACACCCCATTACGTACTAACAAAAATAAATTTTTTTGATAATAAGTATCTACTAACTTCCACCAACACAAGTATTGAGTATCTATCCACCAAGTTATAGCATGAAAGAATGAAGAGTTTAAAAACTAAAGAAAGTGAAAAAAAAATTAAAGATACTATGAGAGTTAATCAGAAAACTTAAAGGACATTGACACAATAGCAAGGATGAAAACCCATATCAAGAAAAGCAGCTATGGCCATATGTAGAATCAATCAAAGATTATTGAGATTCTCCTTTTTGCACCTCCTCTACAATAAAAAACCTCTCTCTTTTTGATCACCAATATTCTACCTCCAAACCCATAGCAACATAGCGAGAAAAAGATTGAATTACACTTTACTAAGGTTGTTGAAGTTCCAATATTTGTATCTCTACTCCACATCAAGAAATAAATAAAGAAGTTCAACCAGAAAGTTTCAAAATTATCAATCAAATAAAAAAGTAACTTTCTTACTTTTGAGTTCTACCTTCTCGAAGCTTATAGTGTAGCTTTCTTCTCTACTGCTTTGATCTAATACTTAAAATTGAACTTTTAGCAGCAAAAAAAACCAAAAATGTTGATTCGTGAAGCAGTTAATGAGGATTTGAATCAAAATCATAACAATAGATTAATTTATGAAGGTTGCAATGTATTGCTCGATGATTAAACTTAAAATCTCAAATCAAAAGAACATTTTTCCTTACTTTGGTCGTCGTTTCTACGTTCACTGACCGGAGTCAATTAATCAGATTTGTCTTCGAGGGTCATCGATTTTTGTTTCTCGACGAGGAGGCAACTGATGGGTTCGTTGATGGTGGAGGAGAGAGAGGATTTTCCGACGAGATACAGTGAAGCAGTTGGCTTGTTAATTTCACTGGACAAACGGCGGTGCAGCCGATGGTGAGGAAAAACGACGAGAGGAGGGAGCATATGGGTGAGTGGCAGCTCTCACAGAGAGAGTTGAGAAAAATGAGTATATGATTGGGGTGTTTTGTTAATTAAAGGAAATAAAAATGAGAATTAATTTTGATCGTTGAATTAAAATTACATTGATGAGATTGATCCTCTATTAAGATGGGTCGGATCCAAATAAAAATATATATCCAGATTTGATTGAGATGACATTGAGTTGAGGACTTAACATTAAGCCATAAAGTGATCCAATTTAGGCTAGAATTGAAAGAAATTGTAAAGGAATTAGTTAGAATTGAAATAAATTTCAAGGAAATCGGCTAGAATTGAAATTACGTTGATAGAAAAGGCTACGAATTGAACAAATTAGGATGAAATTGAATAGATTGTCACATAATTAATAAGATGCAAATAAGAAATATACAATATTTTAAACAATAATTATTTATCTAAGAAAAATACGTAATATATGTAAAAATATTTGCAAATTAAAATTATTATTTAAAATTAAAAAAATTATGAAATGATAAAACTTATATTTACAATATGAAAGCAAAAATAATACTAAGTGAATAATGAAAGTAACAATAATAATAGATAATATCAATAATAAAAAATAACAAATATTATTGCTATTATTACTACTATATCATAATAACGATAATAATGATGATAATGATAATAATGATGATAATAATAATTGGTTTAAATCATTAAAAGACACTCCAACTTGTCCTCAATTTTCAGTTAAACACTTAAATTAAGACAAATTCCTTATAGACACCCCAACTGATTAAGATTTGAACTCATAAACATTTTCATCCTATGCAGCACTGTGTGTGAGCCTCACACAAAAGGGGAGCGTGAGAGCTCTCCAATTTTAAGGTCTCACCATTTTTCCCGTTGGTTTTCATTGTCACCGTTGTTGGCACCATTAATGGTAACGGCAACCTTATTGTTTCCCAAGCTTATTTTCTCCAAGTTTCTCCAAACTCTCCACTCTTAATCTGAATTTTTATCTCCTTCTTCACTGTATTTTTGTAGCGTGGTCTCCTTCTTCACTGTATTTTTGTAGCGTGGTCTCCTTCTTCACAGTACTTTTGCCGCGTGTTCGTTGTACTCTTACCAATTTTTTTGGTCTCTTTTTCTCAGGTGTGTTCACTGCCTTCACTAATTTTTTTTTTGGTCTCTTCTTCTCAGGCATGTTCACTGTAATCCAATTGCTAATGTTCACTTCGACAATCAAAGTTGTTACCAGCGCCACCACACTTTTTTAACGCAGATGTTCGAAAGTACCCAGCAACTAGGAATTCTTTAACGCGGATTAGAGAAATCATTAACGTGAATTCTTAATTTCAAGTTATAGTACCCAGCAACTTTCAAAATCTTATTTTCGAACAAACAACTTTTTGAATTCTTAGTTCATGAAGATGTCGCAAAATTCATGAATATCGAAGAAGCCGATATATATAATTATGGTGATTATTTTCGTCTAAAAACTTCGAGGTAGTTGACTTGTAGCAGTTGACTTGAGCCTTCATATTAGTTGAATGTTACAAAGATGTTCCTTTGAGTATTTGGATATGCCCGACTTTGTTGTTGTGCTTTACCATGTTCAACCATATTGTCGTCGCAATAGTCCCTTTGAGTATTTGGATTTGCCCGACTTTGTTGTGCTTTACCATGTTCAACCATATTTCCGTGGCAATAGTTAAACCCATGGAGTTTAGCACAAGATAGTGAAGCAACAATAGAAAGTTTGGTACAGCAAGTGTGGATAATCTTGAGCCAGCTATCAAACATGGGTTCAAATTCAACACCACCTTATGGAAGGAGTAATGCCTCGTTTAGTGATGGTCCTGGTCTAGCTATGAAATTGAAATTTTGCAACAAGTTCAACACCACAAAAGGTTGCAGAATTGGTGATAAGTGCCACTTTGCTCATAGCGAGATGGAGATTGGGAAGCAAGTGCGTCCAGTGTATGATGATTTTCAAGCCAAAGGTCCTCTGTTGAAGTTGAGTTCTTAGTTGATTTTTTTCCAATAATATATTGGTATTAAGATTTCTCAATGTATTTGATTAACAATGTTACAAGTAATGAAGTTCTCCTTATTTAGTCATAACACAATATTGTATATCACAAAGATGCAATAGCATTAACACAAGTTGGTCAAAACAAATTACACAAGTTCAAAAGTGAACAAAAATAACATCTTGAGTTCAAAAATGAACTAAAGTATTAATATTACATTGTTCAAAAACTCTTTTAACAGAGCCCAAAATCCTAATAGCTTTCTAGATAAACTACTTGGAGGTTTCGCAAGTTGCTGCCACTTTGTTTTTCTTATTTTCTCATATGTTGCAACTGAGGTGCTGATTGCATCTTTTCCATTC
>JAOTQR010079302.1:0-10653 GCA_025774065.1 Solanum ossicruentum
TAATTAATTGGTTTCCTAATTAGCCTTAAAATTAGGTGGCGACTCCTAAAATCAAAATATTTTTCCCATTATTCAAAATCCAGTTATTTTTATTAATTTTTATCGAGTTGCCGCGATGTTGCACCTTCGAGATGTCAACATATGGTACATCTTAGTCAATCCTGGATGGATGGAATATCGGGAATGACGGGCTTCTTCCATTATCCTCTCTCTTAATCAATTAATATCAGGCACACATAATCTATTTTGGTAGTAAAGTACTCCATTTTGTGTAAGTTCAAAGCCCTTCATCATACCCTGATTCATCTTTTCCTTAAGTCATCGTAAAATAGAATCCTCGAATTGTTTTACTTTCACCTCCGTTACTAATGAAGACGCTGTTGCATTATGTACAATATGTCCTTCCTTTGGAGTTTCCAAAAGGTGAACTCCCAAACTAGCTAGTTGTCATAGATCCTTAGCTATGCCTTGGCTTACCATGGCTTGGTCACCAGTATTCATAGTTGCCTTACGACTTAAAGCATCGGCTACCACATCTGTCTTCCCCGGATGGTATAGTATATCAACATCATAATCCTTTATTAGCTCCAGTAATCTCCGTTGTCTTAAGTTTAGGTCTTTCTGCTTGAAGATGTATTGCAAGCTCTTGTGATCAGTATATATGTCAACGTAAACCCCATACAAATAGTAGTGCCATTTTTTCGAAGAAAAAACAACCACTGCGAGCTCAAGATCATGAGTTGGGTAATGTTTCTCATGTGGTCATAGTTGTCTAGATGCATAAGCAATTACCCTACCATACTATGTCAGTACACACCCTAAGCCAACTTTGGAAGCATCACAATACACTGTATACCCTTTAGATCCTTCTAGAAGTACTAGAACAGATGCAGAAGTTAGCTTATTTTTCAGTTCCTGGAAGCTCCTAGCTTATTTTTCAGTTCCTGGAAGCTCTTTTCACATGCATAATTCTATTGGAACTTGGTTTCCTTATGTGTCAATTTTGTTAGGGGTACAGAAATAGAAGAAAAACCTTCAACAAACCTCCTGTATTAACCAGCCAAACCTAGGAAGCTTCGAACTTCCGTGGGTGTCGTTGGTCTTGGCCAATCTCTGACAGCATCTATCTTTAATGAATCAACCCTTATTACTTCCCAGATACAATATGACCCAAGAAAAATGCCACTAATTTTAGCCAAAATTCATATTTAGAAAACTTAGCATAAAACTGTCGATCACGAAGAACCTGTAACACTTGTCGTAAATGCTTTGCATGATCCTCTTCGAATCTTGAGTATACCAAAATGTCATCTATAAATACTATGACAAACACATCCAAGAATGGATTGAATACCCTATTCATCAAATCCATGAAAATTGCTGGTGCATTCGTTAGCCCAAATAACATAACAAGAAATTCAAAGTGACCATAGCGTGTTCTAAAAGCAGTCTTAGGTATATCTTCCTCCTTCACCATCACTTGGTGATACCCCGATCTCAAATCAATTTTTGAAAAGCATTTGGCACCCTGTAACTGATAAAATAAGTCATCAATCCTAGGGAGAGGGTATTTATTCTTAATTGTCACCCTATTCAATTATCGATAGTCGATACACATTCTCAAGGTGCCATCCTTTTTGCATACAAATAACATTGGTGCACCCCAGGGGGACACTCTAGGTCTTGTAAAACCCTTCTCCAATAGGTCTTTTAGATGCTCTTTTAATTCAAGCAATTTTGCTAGGGCCATTCTATATGGAGGGATAGAAATAGGTTGGGTTCCTGGAAGTAAGTCAATACCAAAATCTACCTCTCATTCTGGAGGTAAGCCTGAAAGTTCTTCAAGGAACACATCAACAAATTCATTAACTACTGGAATGGATTGAAGAGTTGGTGATTCTGCCTCCATATACCATACTCTAACTAAATGACATATATACCCCTTACCTATCATTTTTCAGGCCCTAAAATAAGAGATAAACTTCCCCTTTGGTGCCCCAACATTGCCTTCCCATTCAAGAACTGCCTCATTTAGAAAGTGGAAGTACACTCTCTTAGTTCGGCAACCACGGTGGCATAGTAAGAAGCTAACCAATCCATACCCATTGTAACATCAAATTTCACCATCTCTAGCTCAATAAGGTCAGCCAATGTGTCACGGTTACAAACAGTTACTACACAGTCATAATAAACCCTTCTAGCCATAATAAGTTCACCGGTTGGTTTAGACACTTCAAATGGTTTATTCAATAATTTGGGTATTCTATTAAGCTTTCCAGCAACTAGTATGGTAATATATGACAATATAGAACCAGGGTCAATTAATGTATATACATTATGTGAAAAGATCGACAATGTACCTGTGACCAGATCAGGTGAAGCTTCCAAATTTTGTCAACTCCCCAAAGCATAGGTGCGATTCTGGACTTGGCTAGAGCTAGCTGCTCCGCTAACACCTCTACCACGACCCGTAGGTGCACGTTGACCCCTACCTAATGGAAGAATTGGTGGTGATCATGCAATAAATGAACCAGTAGATTGTGTTATATCATCCATACGCCTCCTCGGGCATTCTTTTATCATATGCCCTAGCGCACCACACAAATAACAAGCATCTTTCCTAACATGACATATACCCAGATGACTTCTTCCACATTGTTGACAAGGCTGCCTAGGCATCATTTGCTATCCTGCTGAATATCCTATTGTCCGTGTACCTTGTCCCTAACCTCATTGACCAAACTAATTACTTTTAGACCCTTAAAGTTGTTGTGGAGCACTGGCTGCAGAATAAGAGGATGTTGGCCTAGGTGGTCTATTAGAAAACTGAGGGCTAAGTTCACCTTGGGACGGTGTAATCTGCCCTGTAAATCTAGCCTTTTTGGTCTGTCCCTTTTCCAACTCTTATATCCTTCTTCTCTGCCTCTGATCCTCCAACTTCTGTGCAAAAGCTTGCATCATTGGTATGTCCATGTCCTTATTCAATGAAGCAATGGTACAGTCTTTGACCAGATACATATCTACTCTATCCATATATCGATGAACTCTATCTGCCATAGTAGCAACTACATTAGAAGCGTACCTGGACAGGGAATTAAATTAGAAGCTATACTCCCTCATGCTTATAGTCCCTTGTGGAGATTCAAAAACTGATCTGCATGGGCCTCTTGGATCTCTAATGGCAAGTAATTGTCATGAAAGGCCTCTTTGAACTCTTTCCAAGTGGTAAGGGGAACATCTATATCTTTGCATTGCTTCCGAGCTTCATACCACAATATAGCCACACCCTTCAACCTATATGTCACTAACTCGATAGCTTTTGTACCACTCACATGCATAACATCTGAAGTGCAATAAAGTCTTGAGGATCTTCATTAGGATCAGACCCAGTGAGGCTGGAGGGTCCAAATTAAGGAAGTCACGTATCCTCGTGCCAGCTGCCCTATTTGCACCACATATACCTATAACTGGGCCTTCTTGTCTTTGGCCTTGGCCAACAACTATGTGAGTCAATAGTTGGACTGCATTCCTCAAATCGTGCACTATAGCATCGATAGGTGGTTCTGGGGGAATTTCACTACTTCCGGGTTCATCAGGAGCTGGAGGGGTTAGAGATGTCTGTGATAGAGACTCATATGGAGCTTCATTTCATTGTCTCATATGACTTGGTGTACCAGCCACCACTTCTACTGCCTTGCGTTTACCTTTGTTCTTCCTGGTTTCTGCCATACTTGCTCGCTGTACAAAATAATTTCAGGAGTTAGACACAATCCACCAATTACACTTAGCTCTATGGCATGATGTAAAGAATGAAAAGAAAGTAACAACTCCTAAATGTCATGTAGCCTCCTACTTATAAATGTGGTTCACAACACATCGATAAACAAGTCTCTACATAGATACGGCTTTGTAGACTCCCTAGGATGACCCGCTGTGATACCACTTCCGTCACGCCCCGAGTCTCGTTAGGGCGGACCAACACTCGTTGCTGATAAGGTTCAGGATAGCCAAACTATATCTATACACTTTTTAGACATATTATAAGGGATTTCTATTTTTATTGTGCCTTTAAGAAAGTAAACGGTAATAACAAGCCAAAAGAAAATGCATATGGCTAGGCCGTTGGGGCCACGGTGTCTAAGGTACAAGAGATGACCATACCTTTAATTTACATAGTCTACAAAGCCTCTAAATAAGACAGAGTATCTGGTAAGAGTTAGGATAGGCCCCGCATCGATTAACTATACAATACGAACATATAAACTCTAGACACACACAAAGCTCTGAAGCATCCTGGAGCTTGGTAATAGCAGTTGGATACCTTGTACTCTACTGGGGAGATCTACTAACACCTGTACCTATAACATGAAATGCAGGTCCCCCATAAGGGACGTCAGTACGAGATAATAAACTGAATATGTAAGGCAGAAAATATTGTATATGAAGTAACAACTCAAATGATACTATGCACTAGTGTAGGATAAGAGATCACCTTTGGTTATACTTTCGAGTCATATACTTTATGTTCTGTATATTACTTTACCTTTACTGTATAATCTGTGCACAACTGTATTACAAATGATCAACTGATTAGCGGTAAATCTATATCAGGATCGTCCCTAGTTAGGTTCTTCCTTAACCCCTCGGTCTACCACCCGTGATAGGATCGTCCCTGGCTAGGTGATTCTTTCATCCCTCGAGCTACCATCCATCAATAAAAAATATACTTTATCTTTCAATTACCTTTGAGATTATTCTTTTGGTGGTCATAATATTGGATCTGTAGGACTGTAAATGTAGCATGTGACATATAAATAATCATTCAAGATAATATAACAATGAAAAGCGTATGTTACATAAATAATGAGATGCGTATGAAATGAAACAACTTGTGAACTTTATTTAGCAACAAGAACCCATGTAACTTGGTATCAATTTGATATGCAAATTTGAAGGTGATTATATATGGCAGCATGTGAACATATGAAAGAGTAGAGACACGATTAATAGTTGTGTTGGAGTTGGTAATGCCTTTATGTACCAAGGAGGGATCTATGTTTCATGCCAAATGATACAAAATCAAGTAGCCTTACATACCTCGTTATATAACCTCGTTACTACCTTGGAGTGGCTGAGTTTTTCCTCAAATATTTATCTATAGTATATTAGGCAATAAGACTAGTATTATAAGTAACGAAACACTTCTTAGTGGTCCAATACCATAAAAACTAATATCCGGACAACAAATGTTTAATTAGCTACGCATAGACATTTCTTCACCCTTTTCACTTATAATCGTATTTTCTAACAACCATTCTTATGTACATGTCATGTACATCTTATTTCATACCCTTAAAAGTCTTAAAACAACTTACAAGACACAACACGTAGCAATTCTTCACAACATACAAACAAGCGGCACAACATTACATCCTTTCTCCATACTTTGACGTCAACAATCCTGAACTTGTTTTAACTTTACATAAATTGTTTCTAATATTTTTATATAAAATCAGTCTTAAAATATTCCACAAATAGTCCTAAAATAGGGGATGGTCGTGGAACAGAATATTACAACTATCAACTCAGAAATTTCTTTTAAGAGTATAATTACGACGTTGTAAAACAATTCATCTTTGCATTCTGTAAAAATAGTGCAGAAGCTTAATTACATGACTAACAAGCTATCCTTTGTTAACAACATAAGTCTTACTTCATAATTCAGCCAACCAAGAAGAGAAAAGCTCTTGAACAGAATGAAAAATTCACAACAATCCTTAGGACGCAAGCTGTCCAGAATTTCCAGCACAACATTCTAGCATATACTTCTTTTTTTTCTTGAAGAAACCATACTAAATATACAACTATGATTACTTACCTTTGCCTTCAAGATTATGGTTTCCTTCAAGAACCTTAAAATGTTGCAATAGCTTCTTGGTAAAGTGAAATAAAGAGAAGATAAGAGTATTTTGAAAAACTAAAAACCTTTTTGAAAATTGAAAACTTGTTTCAATTGGAAATGACTAGAGCACTGCTTTTGAGCCATTTTCAAAGACTTCCTTGAACGAATTTCGATTGACATTTTTCCCACACATGAACACCTATTAATACACTTGTTATGCAGCAGCTTGTCCCTCATAATTGGGCCTAAATGGGTCTCATATTTGATGGACCTTGGCTGCCCATTTTCTAGCTTTCTTCTTAATTAGTTTTAGGCCCAAATAGTCAAGTGGGTTGTGTTACACTTGGGCCCTTTAATTCTTCTTGGACTTAAACTAAGGTCCATTTATGATGCTAAAACATGGGCTAAATTTACCCCCTTAACATGAACTTTATTCATAATCGAAGTTGGACAAATTCGACGTCGGGCCTCGGCTCCGTTTAACTAACAAATTTAAGCTAAGCAAGTAGGTGACTCACCTACTAGCTTATTAAGTCCTACAAGCAACTCAATTCTTTTAATTTGTTTAGGGCTACGATCTTCTTAATTTAACACAAAACATATATACCCTCGACCCTCTTAAGCATTAGACGCACATATCGCCCATTAACATGAGATTCAAGCACTTTTAGGAATTGGCGCTAATATGACCAAACCATATCATGTTTCATTTATATAGCATTAGTACATGTAAAATATTGGGTGTTACAAGAAGCTACTTGGGAGGCGTAGGAGAATATAAAGACCAAATACCATCAATTATTCTAGCCTACCAATGATGAGAGACTTGATGGTAAGTATTTTCCCCTAAATTCTTGAACTTCCTATTCCTTGAGTCTTCCTTTTTTTTCTTTTCCCATTACGATAGAGTTCTAGAGTTTGAGTGAGGTTTGATATGATGCTTTGATTGTTTAATTGTTTACTTGCTAAATTTCGTACTTTGTTAATTCCACGAGTGAGTTGAGAACTGGTTGATTGTTCAAGTCTATAGGTAAATTCGTGCCTTGCACTAATTCTCTAGTTGCTCATCATTTGAGGACGAATGATCCCAAAGGAGAGTTATTGTGACATGCCATAACACTATCCTCATATGTACCTATGTTTCAAGACTCATCCCTATATTTTGGAAGTGTATTAGAGTCATAAGAGACCTCTAGTACTTAGACGAGTTCAAGACTTCCTTATAAATTGAGTTTTGAGTGTTGGATTATGCAAGGATCCACTTTAAATGACCATAAATCTTATCACATGGAGAATTGAAGGTTCCTTAATATACCAAATGAAAGCCTTTTGAGTTAGCTTTCCAATGCACTTGGCTTCACCTCATTTAGAGTTTAGAGTCAAAAGTTATGACCATTTTACTGATGACTAGCATTGCAGAGTTGCACTACGAGACCTCTCTTACGGGTCATAAGTCAGGGTACAGGTCATAGTTTGGGCTTGTACAATTTTAGAAGCTTTGAAATTGAGCAAAAGGGTTATGAGAGGGGTCCTACGGGTCGTATCGAGGCTCATAACGAGCTTTTGATAGCTTTTAAGAAGGGTTATTTTGGTCCTTTCTCCATCCTTTCTAAGACAAAGAACGGCATTTTTACACTTAAATCAGCCCTTAAACATCTCAGATAGCCTCTTTTATATTGAAATATTCTTTCTAAGGCATAAAAGAAAAATTCAAGAGAGGAAGAGGGGCTAGGGTTTGAAGGAAAACTTGAGAAATCTTCCAATTTATTTGAAGATACATCAAGATTCTATACTCTCAAGTATGTAAGGCTTACAAAAGTGCAAATTCCTTTGTTCACATGCCCTTTTCCATTATCTTGAGTCAAGATTTGAGAAGAGTTGAGATTTTTTGAGAAATTCCTTCTATTTTAATACTATATCCTTGTATTCATCATGAGGTCTTATTTTACATTACATTACATGAGATAATTCCTATGTTTTCATGAGCATAAATGAGAGATGTATACATGTATTTTCATTCTTGATGGTATGAACCCTAATTTACATATTTTCATGAAATTTTATGCATTAATTGATCATATTAAGTTGGGTAAATTGAGCATATTGAATTGAGTGGATTGATGCATATTGAGTTGAATAATTTGAGTATACATGAGCATGAAGAGTATGATGTATTGAGTCACATACATTATGATTTATGATGCCTTGATTGTATTACATGATGGGTCGATTGAATGAGTCTAAATGATCATTGGAGTCTAAGCCTATTTAATCATTTGCGTTGACTGATTGAATTATTGAGTTGAGTTATAAGTTGAGTTATGATGATGATGAGTCCATGATGAGTTGAGCATGTTTTAGTCATGGGAGAAGTATCAAGCACCGAGTGGGGAGTGAGTATACTTCTACTTTAACCCACAGAACTACGTTGCACGAGTAGAATAGTCGTTAAGCTAGTCTAGCGGCTCTTGTCCCTCAAGTGGACACTTATTATGGATCCAAGAGAGTGTTGATCGCTCTTTTTCGTGGCAAGTTAAGGGCGGGCGTGACAACGATGTTGATTCGTTGTGCATCACCTAACTTAAGGTGGTGGGATGAGGATGTTGATTAAGAGAAACTCCCAAGAAACGTTGATTGAGCATGAGATTTCAAAAGGAGCCTATTATACTGAGATTATTGTAAAAACATGATTTACTCTAAACTTGCATAAAACGATTTGAGCATGAGCAGTGAGTCGTGATGAATGAGTAGAGCTTTTTTTTTCTTGAGCTATTTTATACACTAGTATTTTTCATGTGCTGATGTCCATTTTGAGCCTACATCATTTTATGATGTAGGTACAACAGATAGAGGGCTTCATCATGGGCATCATTGAGGTTCGGATTAGTACATTCCTCGAGCTTGGTGAGCTCTCCTAGTATCTCGGAGGAGCTCTTTTGTCTCTCATTATTTTTAGTACTTTTCATTCTTTGATTGAGGTGCCCATGGCTTGTCATGGTACATTTCTAGACTGATGAATAAAGGCTTCATAGATATTTGAGTAGAGGTTTTGGATGAGTCTCTGTATCTAAACTATTTTCATTGATACTATGATAAAGTAGAGTTATGTATATGTGTATATATGCACATATGTGATACTTATTTATTGAGTTATTCTTCCTCTATTAAGTTTGATATGACAATGAGACCAAGTGGTTCTCTCAGGGTCTAGCAATAGTCTTTGAGTGCCGGTCACGCCAAGGGTACCCTCGCAGGGCATAACACAATATTTACTCGTAAATCAAATAAAAAGGAGCCTACTTGCCAAGGTAGAACTATACTCTGGTAAGCGGGTGTCATAAATCATATACTATATGTGGATCCACTAGTTAGGCCATGTTGGAAACATAAGCCTATGGTGGAAACATAGTTATGAAACTAGAAACTTCTATGAAGAACCTCTTAGGTCGAGTCCCTACCTCAAACTGCATTTGGTGCTAAGTCAAATCTCATGAAATTTATATATAAATTCATCAAACTTGCAATAATTCATAGTTCATTATGCTTATAAGCTTGTCATGTAGGAAAAATAATTTAAATCAATCCATCTAATTCATAAAAATCATGATCAAAGAGTAACTCATTTTTATGAAACTTAGTAATGTGGATTTATGCCTTCCATCATTTCCAATCATATCTCAATTTAGAGGACATTAGGATCTTAAGTCACCTTTGAGGTCTTAAGTCACTGCTAAGATCTTAAGTCACTCTTTTTATAAATATACTTGAAAACTTGTATTTGTATATTATACCTTGAGAAAATTAGGACAAAATATGGATCTATAATCAATAAGCTTGAAACTATGCAATCGAGGTAAATTCATGCCTAATTATATGAAATAAGAATAATTGAATAAAAATAAAGAGAAACCATATATAATTTCATGAACCCCAAATACCATATAGGAGAATTTAATCACAAATCATACAATTCATACAATTTATGGTAGTTCATGTATAATTGAGAAGGTAATCTTAAAATAAATCATAATTCATGCAATGGAAATCAAAATTATGAAAACTCTTGAAATACATACTTAAATTTTGATGAAAAAGAGGAGAATCATTTGGACACCATGGATGAAAGGTGCCCATGGATGAGCACCAACATACCTTAGTTGAAAATCAAAGAGAATTTGAAAAACTTGATAGAGGACCTTGAGCCCTTGCTTGGAAATCTTCAAAGGAGCTTGGAGAATGAGAGACTTGAGAGAATTTGGGTGTCTAGAAGTTAGAATGAGAGTGAGATGAATAGGGCATGGATTGGAATGGTTATGGGTAGTTGTAGGGTTAAAACAACGTAGTTCAGGACTTATGGTAGGAGGAAAGGTCAAAAATGCCCTTAATAAAATTCTGCCAAACAGGGCATACGAGACCAATCTATGATTTGTAAATCTATTTACATATCTTAGAATTCGTTTGTGAAAATCAGGTCCAAGATCTTGACCGCTGAAGTCAACCTACAAGTTCCTTTTCTACAACCCGTGATTCCATGTACGAGACGTAATAATTGTAATGACCCGTTAGGTTATTTTGAAAATTAGTGCTCTTGGGGTCCTACAAAATTATCTCGAAGTACTTTAAATAGGTATTTTGGACTATTCCGTAATTGTGTATTTAATTTATGGATAAAATTTGGATAATTAATTTAATTAGTGGACTAAGTGATAATTTATGTAATTTTCCATACTATTTTTCCCATATTAATTAAA
>JAOTQR010079303.1:0-42283 GCA_025774065.1 Solanum ossicruentum
ATATATTTCTTATTTGGATTATGTCTCTCATCTATATTTTGTACCTTCCGCTTTACATACTTGGTACGTATTTCGTAATGACCCACATTCTTCAGGGGCTGCGTTTCATGCCCGCAGGTACCGACGTACAGGTTAGAGACCCATCTCTTAGGATCTCTATCGGCCATTGCAGCGCTCCCTTTGGCCTCAGGAGCAAGACTTTTGGGTATATACTCATGGATTTTTATTATCTGCATTTGGTACTTACGTATATTCGAGGGTACGACGGGGCCCTGTTCCGTCTTATGATTCATTCTGTTTGAATAGAGGTCTGTGGATAAGTGTGGGTATAGAGTATGGCCTGTGATATGAAGATATATGTATGATACTTCTGTTGGGCGGTTTTACCGCAGCGGTGACCTTGTCGGCCCGCATTTCTATATATGTATATGTTTGCTATTTACTGGGATTCTGTTTGTTGGTGCAGTTAGTCAGTAAAACAGAGGAAACTCTGTTGAAATTTTGGTAGATTCTTTGACTGTAATAGTTAGTCTTTTGGGTTAGCGTTTGTCGGGGTGCCTAATCGCACAACCCCGGATTGGGTCGTGACAACTAAGATAGGGTATTTTAGTAGGTTTTGGGATTTAATTTGAAGACTATGGGTGCAACAATTGGAGAAAAAAGTTTTAGAGTTATTTACAACAAAAGCTCATTAAGATGCTTAGGGAAAAGAATGTAATTATCATGGATAGCGATTTATTCTAGTTTGGGCTGATTAATCGATCTTAGTATAAGTTAGGGTGAAGAATTGAATAAATAATTATAAAAGTACATCAAAATTGATGGATTATGAATTAGTTGGCAAATTCATCGCATGCGTGAGTATAAATTGACGAACTGAGAGATAAACATGATCTCTAATGGGTTGGTATTTTAGTTTACCACATTTAGCCTAAAAAGAGGATTTTAACACAAGATCGATATGATATGATTATATATTTATTGAAGGGAGTCAACGAATTGTGGAAGGTGATAAATTTGGTATTTCAACACGAGTACTATGAGTAGTAATCTTAACCCCAATTTGTGTTTTATAAGTTTCATGATTTTTACATGATTTATAAAGATTGTTGCCGAATCATTTGAATTTGCATATAGGACAAGTCCTTTACTTGATTTGATACCGAAAAACCAATTTGAGATGATCTTACTTTTACAAGATGAGTATATTGATAATTGAGATTATTATTGTTATTTAAGTGATTTTTGACATTCACTTGAGATATAAGTACTTTTACATATGTTTTTATTAATATGACATGATACGATTACAAGATTTACATGCCTTGTACTGCGTTGAGAAAGCTTATATGGTTTATAAAGAATAGTTTTCAATGGGAGTAGACCTTGATGAATCCTGTAGCTAACGGCAGGTTCGTTAGACCTGGTGAACCTGGCATTACCGATTACAAATAGAGCCCTCGCTAGTGGGAATGTAGAACTAGAATACCGTTACCTATATCCCTCGAGTAGAGATTTATCGATATGAAATTTACAGTTATCATTTATTCTTTATGCAGATAGACATACCGATTACCGATTACTTGATTCATTCTTAGAAACCTCCCTAATATATGTATATGATTTGATATGAAAGTGTTTTACCGAGTTTTTGAATAGCTAAATTGAATTGCTTATATGTGACAACAAGATAGATTTGACTACTATTTTTGAAAGAGCGTTTGGTACATGATTTTGATGATTATACTAATATATTTTATGACTTGTCCCTTATTAAAATCGTTATGGTTATTATTATTACTCAGTAAGCTAACATCTCACTCCTCGCTATTTTTTTTTCCTTTTCGGAGAATACAGGTGATATTGGCGAGAATTTAGTTAGCTAAAGGTAGCAAGTTGATTCCTTGGTGAGCGCCACACTTGTTCGCCTGGGAAACAAGTTCTTTATTGTTATGAACCTCTTTTTGAATTCTTAGAGAGTTGCTCCATAGTCATTCCTTTATTTAGAGTCATGAATATTCTTTTGTTTATTGTAGATATGTGACTGAGTTTAAGTTTATTTCTATTGTTAGGGACAAGTTGGTCTCGGTATGTGGAGATTAGATTGGTAATTGATATAGTGACTTGATTTGATTAGTTAGTTGTGGGGTTGCTGAATTTTGAGAGAGGTACAAATTTTGGATCGGCCTAAAAATAGGGGAAACTCTATTCGATTTTCTGCAGAACGCTAGGAGGCTTACTTTGGGATTCTTCCCCTTAGTGCTGGTCATGATCCTACATCGGGGTCATGGAAAGAGTTGGTATCAGAGCCTATATTATCCCTATGATTATGGAGCAAACGTTAGTTGTAGAATCTTAATTATGGTTATGTAGCCGGCCATTTCCATAATCAAAATACTGTGAGGACTTGATAGGATGTTTCTTGTCCTTTCTGCTTATTCCTACTTATGTGCATCACATTTAGAGCAATTAGAATATAACAATATTTGTTTTGGTTATCAGATGGCTCTCACTCGATTGTTTAATGACGGGGGTACGTTAGTTGTTCCTCAAACACGTAATGACACCTCTACTGGGCTTCCAACTTCTTCAACTAGGGGAAGGAATGGAGCACGTAGAACTGGTCGAGGTAGGGGTCATAGTGCCACCAGAGGGAACCACAACACCACTTCGAGAACTACAAGAGAGGTTACTCTTGAAATGAGTGCAACTCCACCTCCTCCATCACAAGATGATGCTACTAATACAATACTGACCTCTATGCAGAGAGTTATAGAGAGGTTGGTTGACCAAATGGACAGATAAGAGAGGATAGGTCAGCATACTATTGTATCTGCTCAGATACAAGCACCACTTCATACACTCTTATAGACTTATGCTTTTGGGGATGAAGAGGTACCATTGCAGGAATTCTTGAAGCTAAAATCACCAAATTTCACAGGTTCTGACAGTTTATCTGATCCTCAAAGTTTCTTAGATGGAACCTTCAAGGGGTTGGGGGCGCTAGGATGTTCCAGTGAGAGAGTTGTGGAGCTTGCAGCGTACAAACTAGAGGATATGGCTAACACATGCTATGAGATCTTATTGCTAGGTTGGCCTACGGGAGCAACACCATTGAAATGGGATGAGTTCACTAAATTATTCATGGATCACTTCCTTTCTGAATGTTAGAGATAGAAATATGCAAGTCAGTTTGAGAGACTAGTACAGACTCCGTATATGGATGTGTCAACCTATAACACCACTGTAAATTGGCTAGATATGCTCCTTTTTTAGTTCCAACTGAAGGAGGTAGGGTTTGAAGATTTGTTAATGGGTTGGTTGCTCGTCTATTCAATGCAGTAGCCCCAAATATGAAGAATTTGACATATTCAAAGGCAGTTGATCTAGCAATATTAAAGACAAGGGCCGTGAGGAGCGTGCAACCTTTGATGCCCGGAAAAAGCCAAGACAGAGGGATCTTTTGGCGGTGACTATGGTGCAAATTGCAAGGTGGGAAGTCAGGGAAGACAACATTAGGTCTCTCAGGTAGGGATGGATACAGTTTCACAGTCCACACACAGACCACATCAGGGATAACCATCATCACAGGGACATCGATATTCTGGTCAAATGCATGCCACTACTCCATCCTATTAGACTTGTGGTAGATCACCTATAGGCCAGTTTCGTGTTTTGACTAGAGAGTGTTTTTGATGTGGTCAGCTAGGGTATCACCTTAGAGATTGTCCTCTACCTCCAAAACACTCAAACTAGAACTCCACTCAGATGACTGCACCTACTCAGACTACTCGTAATGCTTCAGGTGCTACTGGCACATAAAACAGAGGTCGAGGTGTCAGAGATCGTATTGTTGGAAATCAAGGTTGGGGAAATATGGGTAGAGGATATGCAAGAGTTTTTGGACTTACAAGACAAGATGTTCAAGGCTCCAATGAAGTGGTTACAGATATTATTTCAGTTTTTTCATTTGATGCACATGCTTTGATATATCTAGGATCTACCCACTCCTATGTGTCCTCGTACTTTGCTTTGAGATTTTCTCGACAACCAGAGAGGTTGAATCATCCTTTTCTTGTTGTTACTTCTGTGGGATATTCTCTGTTAGTTGAATATGTGTACCGTACTATCAGATTAGAGTTGAGGGTAGAGACACTCTAGCTAACTTAATTCTACTTGACATGATTGACTTTGATGTGTTGATAGGTATAGATTGGTTATCTCCTTGCTATGCTACAGTATATTGTTATGCAAAAATTGTCAGATTTGAAATGCCAAATGAGCCTACCTTTATATTAAAGGGAGGTCAAGTTCCAGAGGTCGGTAAGATTATATCTCTGATAAAGGCTAAAAAATTACTCAGTAAAAGTTGCATGGGTCTCTTAGCCATGGTAAGGGACACTAAAGAAGAAACCCTTAGCTTGGAAAAGATACCAGTGGTGAATGAATTTTCTAATTATTCCCCGTGGATTTGAAATGATTACCTCTTGTACGAGAAATAGACTTAGGTATTGATTTGGCTACTGAAAAATTGCCAATATCTATACGTCCATTTGCATGGCACCAGCAGAGTTGAAGGATCTAAAGCAACAATTGCAAGATTTGCTCGATTAGAGCTTTATCTGACCTAGTATATCCCCATAGGGTGCACCAGTATTGTTCGTAAAGAAGAAAGATGGGTCTCTCTGAATGTGCATCGACTATAGGCAACTGAATAAAGTAACAATACGTAATAAATATCCTTTGCCTTGTATTGAGGACCTTTTTGATAAGTTGCAAGGGGTTGCCCACTTCTCCAAGGTAGATCTTTGGTCCGGTTATCATAAACTTCATATCTGAGAGGAAAATATTTCTAAAACAACCTTCAGAACTCGATACGGGCACTATGAGTTTCTTGTGATGCCTTTTGGACTGACCAATGCTCCAGCTGCATTCATGGACTTAATGAATAGGGTGTTTTGACCCTTCTTAGAGAAGTTCATAATAATATTTATTGATGATATTCTGATATATTCGATTAGCCAAGAAGAACACAAGAATCATCTAACAACTGTGTTACAAACATTGCAAGAACACAAGCTATATGCTAAGTTCTCAAAGTGTGAATTTTGGCTTGACTTAGTAGCATTTCTGGGGCATGTTTTATCCAAAGATAGAATCACGGTGGAATCCAAAAAGGTAGAAGTTGTGCAAATATGGCCTATACCTACCTCACCTACAGAGATTCACATCTTCTTGGGTTTAGTAAGTTATTATAGGCATTTTGTGAATAATTTTTCCATAATAGCAGCCCCTTTGACCAAGCTAACACAGAAAAAGGTGAAGTTTCAGTGGACAGAAAAATGTGAGCAGAGCTTTGAAGTACTCAAAACATGTTTGACAACAACAACAATATTAGCCTTACCATCAGGTTTTGGAGGATTCATGGTATTTTGTGATGCTTCTACGGTGGGCTTAGGATGTTTTCTTATGCAAAATGGTCACGTTATTGCCTATGCTTCAAAGCAGTTGAAGAAGCACGAGAAGAACTATCTTACACATGATTTGAATATGGCTGCTGTGATATTTTCTCTTAAGATTTGGAGGCATTATCTATATGGTGAAACTTATGAGATATACCTTGTCCATAAAAGCTTAAAGTATATTTTTCAGCAAAGGGATCTCAACCTTCGACAATGACGGTTGATGGAGTTACTGAAGAATTATGATTGCATTATTCTATATCATCTTGGAAAAGACAAGGTTGTGGCCGATGTATGAGAAGAAAATCTATGGGCAGTTTGGTGCATATAGCTCCTAAAAAGAGGAAACTAGAGAAAGATATGCAAAAACTTGAGGGTGCAGGCATCAAGCTTAGTATGGGAAATTCAGAGACATTGCTAGCATAAGTGTAAGCCAGATGTTCATTAGAGGAGTGCATAAAAGCTACTCAATATGAGGATGAGCAGCTTTATAAATATTGAGATAAAGCTAGAACAGGTAAAATTAAGAAAATGATTATCGATGGTGATGGTATGCTTCGATTGGGTGATCGATTATGTGTACTAGACATAGGTGGCCTAAGATGAGTCATTCTCGAGGAAGCTCACAACTCCAGATATACTATACATCCTGGTTCCAAAAAAATCTACCATAAACTGAAGTAGTTGTATTGGTGGGAAGGTATGAAGAAAGTTATTGCTAACTTTGTTTCTAGTTGTTTGACATGCCAACAGGTTAAAGCAGAGCATTAGCGACCCGTAGGATTACTACAAGAGATCCAGATTCCTGAGTGGAAATAGGAAAGAGTTACTATGGATTTTGTGGTTGGTCTACTATGAACCCTTAGAGGCTATGACTTTGCATGGGTGATTGTTGATCGATTAACAAAATCATCATCTTCTTACCAGTAAAGACTACTTTTAGTGGAGTGAGATATGCTCAGATATTTATGAATGAAATTGTTCAACTTTATGGAGTCCCAATATCCATCATTTCTGACAGAGGGTCACAATTCACTTCACGCTTTTGAAGATCTTTTCACGAAGCGCTAGGTACACGAGTAGATCTATTTCTATGGGGCATTGGCCTCCCAAAAAGGTAACAGAGGAATGCAAAGGTTTCCTCGAGCCGGACAAAGATTGTCCCTCGAGTGCAAAAGCAGAAGGGAGCTTAACTGCAAGACCCACCCATCGAGCAAGGATGAAAGTTGGCCTTAGTGATCCGATAGTGCCAAGTGAAAGGGCCGCAGCTCAACGAATAAAAGTTACTCTAGGGATAATAGGCTGATCTTCCCCAAGAGCTCACATCGACGGGAAGGTTTGGCACCTCAATGTCGGCTTTTCGCCACCTGGGGCTGAACACAAACTGACGGACAGCCTGAGCGTACTATACAGATTCTAGAAGATATGTTAAGGGCTTAAATTCTTGATTTTGGAGGTACTTGGGAAACCTACTTGCCATTAGCTGAATTTGCTTACAATAATAGCTTTCAGTCTAGCATTCAGATGGCCCCATAAGAAGCCTTGTATGGTAGACGATATCGTTCTCCTATAGGGTGGTTCGAGGTTAGATAGACTAAGGTGTTAGGACCAAACATGGTTCAAGAAGCCATAGACAAGGTCCAGTTAATCAGACGGAGGTTGCTCACTGCTCAAAGAAGGCAAAAGTCATATACTAATAAGAGGAGAGGAGATTTAGTGTTTGCAGTTAGGATAAAGTTTCCTACGAGTCTCTCCTATGAAAGCGGTAAAGCGATTTGGTAAAAGAGGTAAATTGAGCCCGAGGTATATAGGCCCATATGAGATACTTGATCAAATAGGAGGAGTGGCATATCATTTAGCACTCCATCATGAGATGTACTTTATCCATCCCGTGTTTCATGTCTCTATGTTAAGGAAGTATGTACCAAGCTTCTCTCATGTACTTGAGACACCGACTGTGCAGATTGATGAGGATCTAACGTATGAAGAGGAACCAATGGCCATTGTTGATAAACAAGTAAGAAGGTTACGTTCAAAGGAAGTAGTGTCTGTAAAGGACTTATGGAGGAATCATTCCATTGAAGAAGCTACTTGGGATTCCAAAAATGATATATGAGTCAAACACCCTCACTTGTTTCACATTGAAGGTACGTACTTGGTTAAATGAGGGGACCGAATTTCTTAACATGGGGAGAATGTGTAACCCTGGTTATAAATGGTCATAATTATCTTTTTCAAAAAAAGGAAGTTGAATAAAAAGAAAGAACGAAAGATTAATCAAAAAGGGGAAAAGGGGATGGGTTGAGATCCTAAGCAAAAAGAGCTGTATAACCCTTAAAACAACAAGAGAAGAGATGAACAGAGGCCACGAAAGCCCAGAAAAAAATTCAAAGAGAATGAATTGAAGTGAAACTTCATCGGCTACCTCACTCCAAAAGCCTAAATCACGAGGTAACCTCCTCCTCCTACTTCTATCTCCATTAGTAGCTAAGTAGGTTTTTGGATTTAATTTGATGACTATGGGTGTAGCAATTGGAGAAGAAAGTCTTAGAGTTATTTACGGCAAAAGCTCAATAAGATGTTTAGGAAAAAGAGTGTAATTATCATGCATAGCTATTTACTCTAGTTTGGGGTGATTAATCGATTTTAGTATAAGTTAGGGTGAAGAATTGAATAAATAATTATAAAAGTATATCAAAATTGATGGATTATGAATTAGTTGGCAAATTCATGGCATTGGTGAGTATAAATTGACAAATTGAGAGATAAACATAATTTGTAATGGGTTGGTATTTTAATTTACCACATTTAGCCTAAAATGAGGATTTTAACACAAGATTGATATGATGTGATAATAGATTGATTGAAGGGAGTCATACAAATTGCGGAAGGTGATAAATTTGGTATTTTGAATGAGTACTATGAGTAGTAATCTTAACCCCAATTTGTGTTTTATAAGTTTCATGATTTTTACATGATTTATAAAGATTGTTACCAAATGATTTGAATTTGCATATGGGACAAGTCCTTTACTTGATTTGATACCGAAATAGCTATTTGAGATGATCTTACTTTTACAAGATGAGTATATTGTTAGTTGAGATTATTACTGTTATTTTAAGTGATTTTTGACATTCATTTGAGATATAAGTACTTTTACATGGGTTTTCTTTAAGTTGACATGATGTGATTACAAGATTTACATGCCTTGTACTGCGAAAGCTTATATGATTTCTAAAAAATAGCTTTCAATAGGAGTAGACCTTGATGAATCCCATAACTAACGGCGGGTTCGTTAGACCTGATGCATCTTTTATTACCGATTATAAATAGAGCTCTCTCTAGTGGGAAGGTAGAACTAGCATACCGTTATTGATATCCCTCGAATAGGGATTTACCAATATGAAAGTTACAGTTATCATTTATTCTTTTATGAAGATAGACATACCGATTACTGATTAGATGATTCATTCTTGGAAACCTCCCAAATATATGTATATGATTTAATATAAAAGAGTTTTACCAAGTTTATTTCTGAATAGCTAACTTGAATTGCTTATGATAACAAGATAGATTTGACTATTGATTTTGAAAGAGCGTTTGGTACATGATTTTGATGATTATACTAATATATTTTCTGACTTGTCCCTTATTAAAATGGTTGTGGTTATTATTATTACTGACTGAGCTAGCATCTCACTCCTTGTTATTTTTTTTCCTTTCCAGAGAATACAGGTGATATTGGCGAGGATTTAGCTAGCTACAAGTAGAGTGTTGATTCCTTGGTGAGCCCCACACTTGTTCGGGTGGAAAATGAGTTCTTTGTTGTTATGGACCTTTTTTAATTCTTAGAAAGTCGCTCCATAGTCATTCCTTTATTTAGAGTCATGGATATTCTTTTGTTTATTCTAGGTATGTGACTGAGTTTAAGTTTATTTCTATTGTTTGAGACAAGTTGTTCACGTTATGTGGAGATTAGATAGGTAATTGA
The DNA here is from genome assembly GCA_025774065.1 of Solanum ossicruentum. Classification (NCBI taxonomy): domain Eukaryota; kingdom Viridiplantae; phylum Streptophyta; class Magnoliopsida; order Solanales; family Solanaceae; genus Solanum; species Solanum ossicruentum. The sequence continues at coordinate 9,454 of JAOTQR010079303.1, forward strand.
TATAGTGACTTGATTTGTTTAGTTAGTTGTGGGGTTGCTGAATTCTGAGACATGTACAAATTTTGGATAGGCCAAAAAATAGGAGAAACTTTGCTCGATTTTATGCATAATTCTAGGAGGGTTACTTTGGGATTCTTTCCCTTAGCGCCGGTCATGATCCTACATTGGTGTCATGACAACTATGTGCTAAACTGTGCTACCTAACATTCAAAAAGTCAGCAAATTAAACCCTTGTGCCCATTTTTCTTGAATTGAATTGTGAAAGGATTATCAAATTTTAAGATCTCGGGCATTTTCTTCCCAACTTTAGTGATGGGCAGTTCAACTATTATTTTATGTTTTAATAATACAACATATGGATGGACAAAATATCATACATCAAATTTAAAGAACAAATTTACAAAAAAAAGAGTATGATACAGGAACCTAAAATTTATTATGAAAAGGTAGGATTAAAAAAATTAGAAAATAATTTATTTTTTCTTTGGATAAAATGAGCTCATTTTGATCAAAAACGTCTGGAACATCATCATAACGTCTCATGCAACTAGTCTAAACTTGAACAAAGACCTATATCCAAACCTCCCTCAACCAAACATGGGTACATATCCCCATATCTATACAATTTCCCTTGTTTGCTTTTCATAATCTGACTTTAGATGAAAACCAAAATATGCCCAAAGTTTTCTATTTTGATAGTCTTGGTTATTTTTATGTATTGGATTTTTTGACATGTCGTCTATCATTTTACCTGGTGCATATAGAAGGTTTTGAGAGGGTAAAACCTTTAAGTAAATGTTACGATCATATTTCTTGGATAATGACTAATTTCGCTATCTTCCTAATATTGGTCATTTTTTTGGGCTTAGATACAAAAAGTGATGGGAGAAGCATATCTAGGAACTGTGTGATAACAAGACCAACATCACAAGTAGCTAGCCATCCCAAAAATTTTTCAAGAGAGTCGAAGCCACAGACAATGGGAAAAGAAGAGCAAGAGAGAGTGTTTTTGATATAGCTAGTTTTGATGTTGAATTGTCTTGAACTTCCCAAGTTCCAAACACCAAGGATATGATTGGGCCAGCATGCGGAGGATAACAAGTAGTGCCAAACATTAGGAATGAGAGTATATTGCCTCGAGAAATGTTGTCATCTTCTTAGCAATAGTGATTTATCAAGGCTATATGCTCTGATTGCTAGTGTTTGGCATTACTTGAAATCCTCTGCAAGCTGACCTTATCATATGCTTGGTGTTTGGAACTTGGAAAGTCAAGCTACTTCAATATTCAAACTAGTTTTATCAAGAACGCTTTCTCTTGCTCTTCTATTCGATTTGTTGCTGGCTTCGACATGCTTGAAAAACTTTTGGACATGGCTAGCTACTTGTGATGATGTTCTTGTTATCACATCGTGCTTAGATATAATTCTCCAATCACCTTTTCCATATATATCTTAGCCCCAAAGAAATGACCATTAGTATGAAGATAGAGAAATAAGTTATTTTCGAAGAAACAAAATCGCACAGGACAACATTTACTTCAAAGTTTTACCCTCCCAAAACCTTCTATATTCACTATATCAAATCACAAATAACATCCAAAAGAACATTAAAACCTTAAAATAGCCAAACATCCAAAAAAGACGAGTCTGGTCATTTTTATGCTCTCATCTAGAGTAAGATTCTGAAAAGCAATAGTTTGAAACGCATCAACATGGTCATTGAGAAATAGAAAATTTTGAAATTCAATTCAAGTAAAAGCATAAGTCATACAATCCGTTTTAAGACATCATTCGAAATTCGAATAATTAACTTCATCCTAAAAAACTATATCAGAAACCAACCTTTGTTCCTCTTCTGTCCATTGAGTCGCTCTTCTCTATTCGATATCTCCTTCCAAATTTTTGTCAGCATCACAATGCATTTCTGAATATTTAGGTAATGTAACATGTCCGGACATGATGGCATCAATATCTTCTAGGAATATATATAGTGATCCTTGATATCATCGACTAATGTCGTAGGAAGTGTTTCTTCCATCTTCCTCCATAGATTGGTATCCTTTCAATCTTCTTAGTTGATTGGTATCCTTTGGGTAGATCGCTTAGATATTCTGAAAGATTATTTCTCCTCCCTAGTTGAAATAGAGCTATTACGTGTCCGATTGGTGTTCATTTTGTTTTATTCTTGAAGAGTATTCAAAAAATGGATTATTTGTAGAGAAATGTAGAAGTTGAAAAAAATATAAATGGGGAGACATCTACTATCCCAAGATCGATAACTTAGACCGAAAGATTAAATTGAAGAAGAGGAAGCTCGAAAGGAGATGGAAGATTTTTGAACTGAAAACTCTATTATTGAAGAAGTCTTTGATTTTGGTTGGTTTTTTGTTTTGCTACGAATGCCTATATCCATCCTTATTTATACTTGTGTAGTATGCTTCTAGAAATTATTCTAGATTTATCTACAAGAAATATCTTAGATATTATCTTCTAACAAAAATCTAAATTATTCTACAATTTCCCATAATTATCTAATACTCTAGACTATGCAAATCTTTTTTCAAGTACAAATGTCAAAGATATTACTATAGAAAATTCTGCTATATCTCAAAGCATATCCAAATGGAAAGATTTACATATCTATGACAACAAGCCCTAAAAGATTGTGCTTTTTAGCCTAAACAGAAATAAAGATATTTCCATAAATTATTTCCGTTACTCTAACCTTAAGGATAGTCATGTCAAAGTAGATTAAAAAAAGGGAAGATTTTTGGCATCATGACAACAAATCATAAAACAAATAAAAGATCTAAATTACTTTTCCATATCATCCATATCTTTAAAAATTAATTATCATAAACACAAAGCATGTCAAAGAAGATAGCCATAAAATGTTGTCACAAGTTGTGCAAAACCAGACGATCACAAAGCACAATCAATGATAGCTTCTGAATGAATTAAACTATAACGATAAACTTTACCAATATGTATACAAGTATTCAGCAAAAAGGGAAACACACATATATATACACATAATCAAGAAAAAAGTATAGAATTTTTGTCCAAGAGATTAATTTCACACCTAGGATTATAATGAATTAGTTTTTATCAATAATATGAGGCTCAGGTCACGATCCGTACCTGGGGTCTAAGAGTGACATGACGAATGGGAACATGAGAGTCCCCAGACAAGCCTCAAAGTACCAAAATTCACATGATCGGCTCAGAAGCGCATTCAAATTAAAACCATATTTCTAAGGGTCGGAAAGCAGGACTCACGCTATGGGGATATCTTAGGGAGAGAGATTAGCATGGATTCACATAGCATATAGCACATAATGACTAAGAGGCGGATAAGTATGACTCATGCTATGGGGGCAGTTCAGGACTTAGGATCTTCCACCTTTCCACATCAAAAATACATATATATCATAATTCCTATTCAATCCATAATAGTCATATCCAAAGGATAACCATAATCATAAGGTTCAAATACAACACATAACACATAGATCTGATAAAAGTCTATACGATATCTAATAATGCCTCTAGTCATAAGATAGGACGGGGGCCAAGACATGTTTCGAGCTCAGCCTCAAAGTATAGATAACATAAACAAAAGCAACTTAAGGTAGAAGAATAGTGGCATGTCCTTAGAAGATAGGACTCACCACAACCAATGTCTCAAGATCCAATCTAGCATCGAACTGTGGATGAAAGTAATCTCCAGTCCCTATATGATGAGATCATGTAGTTAAAAGTATGCATTAGTGTCACGACCCAAGCCTGGGGCCTAGACGTGATATGATGAATAGGGAACCCGAATGAACCCCAAACAAGCCTCTTAACTTGTCATTACACATCCTTTGTTGCGAAAGCATATAGACATAAAGATTAAGAATAGGGGCAATGGGCTAATGGAAAACTTGCATGAACATCATAATGAAGAGACGAGACTCAAAGCTCATACACAAATTCACAACATGTCGAACAAGCACCTCTAATATATATATAGACAGGGAGCCAAAACAAAGCTGCTGGGCCTACCCTTATAATCAAATAGAACATAAGAAAGTGTCTCAATACATAGATAATAACAACATAGACTAAGGTCCCCGAAGTGGAGGACTCACTAATGAGCTTTGAGTAGAACTGATCTAGCCACATGGATGAGGTGGATGATCACCTCGAGCATCAGTCCCTACATGGTGATATCATATAGGAAAGAGTATGCATTAGTACATTTGAATGTACTAAGTATGTGGGGTGCAATGCAACAATAGATAGACATCATACTCAAAATGCATACATTAGACAATAGGCGTAGTATAACAATATGGCTTGTATGATCAATGCATAGGTAAAATATGCTTTCAGTAACTCATGCTCTTATAGGATATCATATATGTAGAAAAGACCAAGCTAGAATTCCAACTATGTTTGGGAGATGCCATTCACACCTAGACACACTAGTGGCAAGGTACAACACCCCTCACATGGTTGATGCCATTAACACCTAGACACCCTGGTGGCAACGTACAACACCCTTCATATGGTTGATGCAATTCACACTTGGACACCTTGGTGGCAAGGTACATACCCCTCAATTGGTTATCCGGGCTCCTATACCCCTCGGACCGGGCATGGTCTAATGCAACACATTATATGGAACATATATATCATGTACGTAATCTCATTTCATCATCATAACATCAATCATATTATTTCTCATGCTTTGGACATTCAACTCCTCAAGAAAACATAAGGACATTTTATCAAACATCATGGTGGTGTCTAATGGGGGTGAAAGACCATACAATTTAGAGAGGAAATCTTACAAGAAAATCTGTTATAAAACTACCTATCAACATCTTGCAACACCCCCTAAGACATCCACATTAAAACTTCTCATCAAATCCAACAATAGATACAAGATTTAGAGCTCAAAACACGCTAAAACAACCATACTTTTATGAACTAAAATCACTGTGTAGTAAATTTCTCAATATTCAAGAACCACATGTAAAATCAACTTTAAATCATGAAATATTAGTAAAAAGGAGGCTTAGGAACCATGGGTGAAAGGACCCAATGGTTCAACACCACATACTTTATCTTTGGAGAAGTTCTTGGTGAAGATTGAAGATGGAGGCTTGAAGCTTGAAGATAGTCCTTAATTCCGAATGAGGGTTTTGAGTGTTGAAGTTTTCAGTGAAATTAATGGCTAAGTACTTTGGCGAGTATTGAGAATTGTTTTGGATGATATATCAGTGAAATTTGGCTAAGTATAGATAAAAATACGCTTGGGAAAACTTGCGCCCAACAATTAGAATAATTGAACTGCACAAGAAAAACACTGCCAGAAAAAACACACCTCTCCACGTTGCAGAGAGGATGCAGAGGCAAAATTGTACATGAGCAAGCCCTTGGCTCGTCGTAGAGGCAAAGTGAAAATCTCACTGAAATTTGCACTTTTGAAAATTGAAATTGCTATTGTTTCGCTCTTAAATTGGTGTTAGACCCTTTTTCACCTAATTTTGACCCCTTGATCACAAATATGAAGTTGGGTTTTCAAAATAACGAATGAATTTTGAGATATATAGAAATTAAAATTTTGGGCATTCCAAGGCACATTTTTGGGCACTTTTTGGGGTCATTTCAATATCTCCCCCTTGGGAACATCCGCCCCTGAATGTAAAAGAGTTGTACAAGAAAAGAGTGATCATGAACAAATCAGCCCAACCAAGAATGCAAAATAACATGTAAAAACACCATTTTCAAATTCTCAACATAAGTGTAAAATCATCATAAGTTTACCCACTTAAACATAAATGCATATGAATGACATAGGGGCTGAAATGTAAGACTTGAAATCACATATGGGACTTAGGATTAGTACCTTAGGCTTGAGTGGAGTGGAAAAGATAAGGATACCACTTTTGCATGTCTGATTCGTCCTCCCATGTAGCACTTTCAACTTGTTGGTTGCTCCAAAGGACCTTAACGGATGCCATCTCTTTGTTCCTCAATCTCTTCACTTGCCTATCAAAAGATTTTAACCAGAACTTCCTCATAAGTCAAGTTATCCTCAATAACACCTACAATATCAAGAGGAACAATGGAATTAGGATTTCCAATACACTTTCTCAACATAGAAACATGGAACATCGGATGGACCAAATTCATTTCACTAGGAAACCTCAAGTCATAAGCTACCTTGCAAACTCTTTTCATAACCTTATAAGGACCAACATACCTTGGACACAACTTTCCCTTTTTACCAAAGCAGACCACACCATTCATTGGAGAAACCTTCAAATTTACCCAATCGTACACTTGGAATTCTAGGTCTCTTCTTCTTACACCATCATAGGATCTTTGATGACATTGGAATGTCCTCAACCTTTCCCTAATCATCCTAACCTTCTCAAGAGCATCCACAACCAGATCCGACCCCAATAAATCCACCTCTCCAACCTCAAACCAATCCATCAGTGATCTATAACGTCTAGCATAAAGGGCCTCAGAAGGAGCTATTTTGATGCTATTGTTGTAGGAGAACTCTATCAATGGAAGATGGTCATCCTAACTACCCTTAAGCTCCATGACACATGCCTTAAGCATATCCTCAAGTGTTTGATTTTCCTTTCGGCTTGGCCATCCATCTGAGGGTGGAAGGCCATACTAAGGTGAACTTTGGTACCAAGACCCCTTTGAAAAGACCTCTAAAAGTGTGAAGTAAATTGTGCACCCTGATCTGATATGATGGATAAAGGAACCCCATGTAACCTCACTAATTCATCGATATACAACCTTGCATACTCTTCGTCCCCATAATGTAGTCTTGACCAGTAGAAAGTGAGATAATTTTTTCATCCTATCAGCCACCACCAATATAGAATGAAAACCTTTCCTAGTCTTAGGCAACCCAACCACAAAATCCATATTAATTATCTTCCACTTCCAAGTAGGAATCTCTATGTCTTGGCTTAGGTCACCCGACCATTGATGTTTGGCTTTAACTTGTTGACAACTATTGCAACCAAAAACAAATTTAGCAATGTCCCTCTTCATGCCTCCCCACTAATAAACATCCCTCAAGTCTCTATACATTTTGGTGGAGCCGGGGTGGATAGAATAAGAGGAGTTAGGGGCCTCACCAAGAATTCTCTCCCTCAAACCATCAACACATGGTACACATAACCTACCTTGGTGTCTAAGAGCCCCATCTCCCCTTGGGAGAAAACCTCTATTTTGCCCTCTTTTACCAAGGCCTTCAATTCAAACAAGGAGTAGTTAAGATCTTGTTTTGCTATCACCTCATTAACCAAAGAAGATTTAGAACCATCAACAACAACAATACCATTACCCACATCTTCCAACCTCACTCCCACTCTAGCCAACGTATGCACCTCCCTAGCCATCCCCTATCACCAATACCTACATGAGCTAGGCTTCCCATAGACACCCGACCCAAAGCATTCGCCAGAACATTTGCCTTACCCTGGTGGTAATGTACACTCATGTCATAGTTATTAATGAGTTCCAGCCACCTTCTTTGCCTTAAGTTGATATCTTTCTGAGTGAAAACATATTGAAGGCTGTTATGATCAGTGAAGACATATACATGTACCCCATACAAATAATTGCGCAAATTTTTGATGCAAATACCACAGCAGCCAATTCAAGATCATGAATAGGTTAGTTCCTTTCATGAACTTTGAGTTGCCTAGAAGCATAGGCTATGACCTTACCATTTTGCATTAACACAACCCAAACCAACTCTAGATGCATCACAATACACAACAAAGCCCTCAAGTCCATATGGTAGTGACAATATAGGAGCGGACACAAGTCTATATTTCAATGTTTGGAAGCTTTACTCACATTCATCGGTCCACATAAACTTTACCTTCTTTTGAGTAATTTTTGTCATAGGGGAAGCAATAGAGGAGAACCCATTCACAAACCTCCTATAGTAACCCGTAAGGTCCAAAAAGCTCCTAATATCCCATGGGGTCAATGGTCTAGATCAATTCTTAATCACATCCGTTTTCTGAGGGTCCACTTTTTTACCATCCCCCAACACTACATGACCCGAGAATGAAACTTCCTTCAACCAAAATTCACACTTATCATATTTAGCATACGATATCTCCTCCCTCAACCTTTGCTACACAATCCTCAAATGACATATATGCTCCTCCCTACTATGTGAATAGATCAATATATCATCAATGAAGACCACAACAAAGGAATCAAGGTAGGACTTGAAGACCCTATTATGTTCGCCAATGAAGATGGCTGGTGCATTAATCAACCCAAAGGACATCACCACAAATTCATAATGCCCTATCTAGTTTGGAAGGCTATCTTTGGAATATCACACTCCCCTCCCTCACTTGATGGTACACAAACCGAAGATCAATCTTAGAGAAGAAGCTAGCCCTTTGCAATTGGGCAAACAAGTCATCAATTCTTGGAAGAGGATATCTATTCTTTATAGTGACTATATTCAGTTGCCATTAGTCAATGCACATTCTAAGTGACCCATATTTCTTCTTTACAAACAACATCGGGGCTCCCCAAGGTGATTGGCTATGTCTAATAAATTCCTTCTCCAACAAATCTTTCAATTGTTCTTTTAATTCCTTCAACTCCGTCGGGGCCATCCGGTAAGGGGGAATGGAGATAGGTTGTGTGTCAGGAAGGTGATCTGTGCCAAAATCTATCTCCCTTTTGGGAGGGACACAGGGACGGTCATTTGGAAAGACATCTAGGAACTCGTTTACAATGGGGATCGACTCGATGGAAGGGAATTTGGACTCCACATCTTTGAACCTCACTAGATGATACAAACACCCCTTAGAAATCAACCTATAGGCTTTAATGCATGAGATGAATCTACCCCTCACTACCACATCATGACTTTCCCACTCAAGGACGGGTTCATTTGGAAATTGAAACTTGACCCTACTGGTTCTACAATCTATATAGGCATAGTATACATGCAACCAATCCATCCCAAGAATAATATCAAAATCAACTATATCTAATTCAACAAGACCACAAGGTGAGATTTTATGCAAGATGCAAACCAAAAAAATTTCTATACACCCTCCTAGCAACAATAGATGCACCAATAGGAGTAGACACCTCATATGACTCATGCAATAACTTCGACTCCACAAGGAACTTTTTAGCAATAAAGGGGGTAACAAAGGAAAGGGTAGCACCCAGATCAATCAAGCATATACATGAAATCTGATGTTCATGCTTCAATAAGAAAGCGGTCTTTGTCAGCAATTAACCTAACTTAAGGTTAGGGTTGAATCCACAGTGAATACAGGGCTTGACTACAAGACATCACTACTATTCATTCCAAGCAATAACTAAAATCTCTAAATGGGGGTGGGGTGGGGTTTGTGATTCAAAAAAAAGTAAAATTATGACTATACTACTACATGGGAAAACACTCGATTTTAGGGACAACTTAGGAATTGTGTTCCCCATGGTTACCCAAGGTAACATAACCACCATTGAAGATTAGTATGCAGGACGGTAACTTAGGTTCTTCTAGCCCTCTTGTGAAGGTGAAGGTCGAATTTCACCATGGCACTTGGTCGGCAACCATGGTGTGCCAACTAACCATTACCAATTATCCCAATTAATCTCCCTTTGGTTAGGTTCGATTGATTAGATGAGAAAACATCAATCGAATCCTGTCATCTACTCCCCTTTTCCTATTTGTCACTATATTGGTCAGGATTGTGATAATAGGCGGGGTTTAGTGTTGTCCACCACCAAAAAAAATCATAATGAAGAGAAATAGAGAATACATGCAAAACCCCAATCATAGAATTGTAATAAACCTAGGTTATCTGAAGTCAACTACCCATGGTTCCTACAACCCCAAGTTATGGGTGTCTAGCTATTCATGGCTAAGATAAAACAAGAAAAAATGCTCATACAATCCATTAATGAGAGTTTTACCTTCAACAATGAAGAAAGTGGGCACCACAAGTTGCAAACCGACATGCTTAATTGATCAACAATGAGTACAAGGCAAGATTTTAAATTTTAAAATGGTTTTCCAAGAGAAAACAATACATTAATCTAAGAACCTAAGAAAGGATTAAAAAATGATTGTAAAATTTCTCCTGGTCGAACTCCTTTCTAAAACCCTAACTTAATCTATATTTACAAAATAACCCTAGAATTTACACAGAAAAATAGTTGGCAGCTGATAAGTCTCGCAGGTACACAACTCGTAGGATGACCTACAAGTCATAGTCGGGGTCTCGTATCAGATTTTTGGCATCTTGGTAACCAGTATGACCCATAGGTATGATTCGTTGCTTGAGCTATGACTCGTATGTTCCTCTAGTAGTCTTGGTCTTTAGTTTTTGGTCCAACATTCTAGATCTCTGATTCCTGCTACGAGTCCACCTATACATAGTGAACCTTATGACTCATAGGATAGCCTCGTAGGGGTGACCTGTACTTAGCAGATTTCTAACCTTTTGGTCCTTGATTCTTGCTACAACACACCTATGACTCGTAGCTTGGGCTACAACTCGTAAGTGTGCTCGTATGTCCTAAGCTTCAGCAAAATCTACAAGTTTTCTTCAAAATCATGCCAACCTAACGTTTCTGCAAGAAAAACACAAAAACGCATAAAATCTATAAAAAGTCGCATTAAGAACTCACAAAATCCCTTATTTTAGGCATCAAATGTGTTGTATTTCGATAGTACATCAACAACCTCAACTTAGAATTGCTGCTTGTCCTCACGCGATGACTCAATCTAAGCAGACAAAGAGAAATACATAATAACTATACTAATGGCATATACTATAACTCCTTTGATTTAGCTACCCAACTACTATTTTCAAGATAGGATTGCAAAGTTATTAAGCAAACAAGAACATAATAGGAGACCTGGAAATCCAACTATGACATGCTAAGAGGATTAAACATCCACAATCACTGGTATAGTCTTATGCTATTCAAGTAGTGCAAATGCCCTTACTGGATAGAAGTCCGTCATACTCACTCAAAAACACTTATAACTTAGAGACTGAGGAAGCATACTCACTCTCATAATTAAAATTCAATGCATACTGACTGACACCATAGGCTTGCCTCTATACTCATCTTCTGGCTTGGTGATAAAGTGGAGTTGGTTCACTTTAGGACTTATAGGCTTGTAATATAAGTTTAGGGTGCTTTGGTATGGTACTTTGGGCAAGTACTGACTAAAAGCTATCCTTGAACCATATTTACTAACACATTTTGCTTTCATAATCCAACCCTTTTTAATTAATCCACCCTTATTCTCCTGTTTTGAACTTTTCTCGAGTGCTTTCTTTCTCTTTTTCAGTTGTACCTCGATTTCAAACTATTTTTGGTACTTTTTCTCAATTCAAGGCACTTTTCTTTTCTTTTTCTTCACTCGGTTCATGCTTTTTCATTTTGTTCTCGATTTTCCAACTAACAACCTTATTATTATTGCTTTACCACAATAAGAGCAACCCTCAACTTAGGCTTTTAGCCTCAGGTGAAGTCATAATATCTATGTCTCAAACCAGGTCCACCAACTGTAGCCACCCTCAACTTAGGCCTTTCGCCTCCATTAAGGTTCATATGTTCAAGGATAGACCAGGTCCAATATCAAGGTATTTCATCAAACAAGGTTATGTCAGCAGAGTGTCAAGAAAGAATGAGTACATGAGAAGCACAAAAATTTGGAATAAGGGATTCACTCACTTATTTGGTGGGTCATTTAGGCCAAAAGTGGTTTCACTCAAATAACAAAGCCTAAGATCCTTTCCATATCCACCACATCACCAAGCCAATCTTAGAGTAACACGGCAAGTTCTGGGTCCATGCAAGATGCATAAATGCGGCAAAATAAACTCATAACACACATGGCAATTGCATGCACAATCAAGTATAGACTCACAACTCATGCTTTCAGTCACTTTAACTTCACAATATCAGAACAAACATTGGCAGATACTCAAAAATGTATGAAGGTACCCATTTTTTTAACAGAACTTTAAAAACACATCTAAAAATTATGTATATGCCAATAGATAACATTACTATGAATTTACACATTATCTATACTACCTGAACATGCTGGTTCAACGAAAAAGTAAATATCCACAAGGAAAAAGAAGCACGTCAAGAAAGCCTTGGGATAGAAAATAGGTGAAGTTATGGACTCGAGGCTACTCAGACTTCACCTTAATCCATAACTTCCCATACCCCACCAAAATGATACTTTGTCCTCAAAGTAAACACAAGAACGAAAAACAAGTACGATAGCATAGAAATATATGTATGTACATATGCTAAAAACCAAAAACTAACATCCACAATATAAGTGAAAACAAGATCCAATATAAGACTATTTAAACACAACGAAAAACCAACATAATAAAAATATTGTCTAAAAAGAGGACAAAGTATCCAACATGACAAAATAAGAACTGGGGTCAAAAGAAGTCAAACATCATGGTGCATCAAGCACCGGTCTCTGGCTAGTCAGCAGGGTCCTTTGTCGCATCCTCTTTCTCAGAAATCTAGGCCCCAGCTGTACCTGAGCTACTTTCTATATGTTGTGTGCTGCTCATGATCTTTGTAAATAGCCACTATCAGTAGCGACTCTTGTACCACCTCCTCTGGTATGGGCTCTTCTTCCACTCTCAGCCTTTTCTGGGTTAGCTCTAGGTCATCCTGCTCAAGGGCCCTCTTCCCATGGACATACGGATGATCGGCTAGCCACTCAAATGCCTCGTTATTTGCTAGTGTCTCCTCCATGGCTGCAACAGGAGCTGCTATACATCTGTAAAAATTCGGCCTTAAACTTGGCCAACTCCTCAGTCATAGCGCTCGGGTAAACAGGCTGAGCTCCCTCAAGTCTTTGCTGGACTCTCACATCAAATGCATCAACTTGAGCATCTACTGCTCTGACTCTCTCATCTACCAATGCGCGACTGAATGTCTTCATCCTCTCTAAGGAGTCCTGTACTGTCTGGTCAACACAAGGTCTGACGATTGCAGATAGAGCCTGTAGGATGGACTCCACTATAGCTACCCTACGTACTAAAGCCTGAAAAGCAATAATAGAAGTAAGAGGATCAACCTGTAATAAAGTTTCTGTTAGTGCCGGAGTGCTGGAGGATGGTGTGGACTCGATATCCACAGCTGGCGTAGGCTCTGTGGCAACTGAAGTAGTGTCGTCAGTAGTTGGGGCTGCACTCTGAGTTAAAGGCTCAATTTGGAATGGATCTGGGATCAGAGGAACTACTCATGGTAAGGACACCAAGTTCTTGTTAGCCTTTATCAGACTGGGATCCATGGTGCGTATGGCCTCCACATGAGGGTCCTAATGGGGGTCGATAGGAACACCTACTGTACTGCATAATCGATGAATCAAAACTAGAAATGGCAATGAGGTGTTCATCCGAGCTGCAGCCTCATGAATCTGCTAAAAAATAATCCAGGCCCAATCTACAGCATAACCAACTAGAATACTGGCCAATAACACTGCTCTCTCGAGGGTGATCACATTATCCGTGAAGGTTGGTTTAATATGCGAATGGATAATGGACCATCAAAACTTGGCCTGGAATGAGAGATGCACTTTCACAATTGGATCCGCAAGGTTTGTGACCCACGTTGGCTTGACACTCGCCTCACAAATTTGGCTGGTTATCCACTGCATAAGCTCTGACCTAGCCCCGATGCCCTTCCCAGTCACCGCTCTCATCCTTTTATCAATACGACCATCGTACTCCGCAGTACACTGAGGTACTTAGTATGTGGGACCAAACGAAACTCATCAGATCGTCTCCTACGAGATATCAACCTTCCTACCCCGAACTGTCACTACCCATAGCCTCAACTGCTCAAGCGGCTTCTTATTCTTCGCTAAACCTCGGTGAAGTGTAGCCAGATACACCGCATGGAACTCATAGACTATTTAAGGGGCATATCTGCCTAGCTACTGTGTAGTCCATCGGAATCCGTGCTCATCCAACCCAGTATCCAATCCGAGCACTCAGTCTAATCTAGAGGCATTCAATCTAGACTTTTCATGAGACTTTCGAACCAGCTTGCCTTCCCCTTTGGCTCCAAACCCTAGTCGTAAATTTCTTTCATACCCGCAACGCACCATCTGGCATTAGCGGGGGTTTGAGATTGGAATTCTTCCTACTGAGAAGTGCTTTCCAACTCTAACTTTGAACCTGAGTGTGAGGGGGTCATTTGAGGTAGGCTGCTATCCGACTCATCCCCGTTACCCTATTGTTCCTCCTCTTCAGATTGGGAGAAACTACTAACTTCCATGGGCATGTGTGTTGTAAGTGGCCGCGTCTGGGTTCTATTAGCTTTGGGGTCTACCCTAAATCTATGGACCTCCATAGATCCCTCAAATTGCTCAGTCTCGGAGGATTCATCTATCAACCTCCGTTGGAGAGTTTGAGTTGCCCATTTGTCTTTTGGGGACATTTTATTTGCAAACCAACCAAATGGCAACAAATAAGTTAAAGATGTTTGATCCATTAAAACACATAATGAAGAACAAGAAACAAAAACAAATCAAAAATAGATATTCACTGATGCAACTGCAGGTTTGCAGATATGAGTGCAGTTACGACTCAAAGGGTGGCCTACGAGTCATATACTTTCCTCGTAGAACAAATATGCCTTCAAAAATGCTTTCTGATCTCATATACGAGATACAGTTTTGACTCGTAGGAAGGCCTACGTGTCATAATCTTAGTTTTGTACCAAATTCCAGAAACATTTCGATAACTTAGAGAAGCTTACGAGACCATCACTACGATTCATAGCAGGCACTATGAGTCGTATGTGGGTCTTGTATGAAAAACGTGAAGGAACCACAAATGAATGATGCATGCTACGAGGGACCACAATGACTCGTGTAGGAACTTATGAGTCATAGGAGTGCCTCATAGCTGAACACAAAAGGCACCTGTAGTGCCTAATATGTTCCCACTCAAAGCATGAACCAAACATATAGTACAAACCAATTTGGTACATGAGAGTAATATAAAATGCATGGCAGGTAATCAATTCCATACTAATATCAGAAATTCAGAACAACCATCATCTCTATGACTCGAAATCAATTCAACGTAATGTCAAGCACACTAAAAGCAATATACATTCCAAACTCATTCTTGACATCTATAAACATTGCATTAGGATGTAATTTTCATTCAAACCATTTCAATCAAATCCCATAGGTTAAGATATGTTAAATACACTCCCATTTCTTAAATCCCAATTCCAACAACAAATCACACAATGGTTAGGCAAAGATTAAGCTTAACAATTTATGACCATTAGCTTCCGCATTAATGATTACCCATAGAAGAATTGTCACGATCCAAGCCTAGGTCCTAGACGTAACATGGCGAATGGGGAATCCCGAAGAAATCCAAAACAAGCCTCTTAACATGTCATTACACATCCTTGGTCATAGAAGCACACAATAGACATATATATCAAAACAAGGGAAATGGGGCTAAGGGGATATGCGTAAACGACAACATTATAAGTCAAAGAGTTATGGCTCATGCCATATATACACTACTTGTCCAACAAGCAACTCTATGTACAAATAAAGAGCAGGGGCCAAGACAAAGTAACCATGCTCACCTCATAGTCAAATATAACATAAGATAGTTTCTTAATACATAGATAATAGGAAAAAATAAACCAATGTCCCCGAAATGGAGGACTCACCAACAAACTTGGAATAGCACCGTCTAGCCACATGGAGAAGGAAGATGGTCGACTTGGACATCGGTTCCTACATAGGGATATCATGTAGGCAAGATTATATGTTAGTCTAAGTATATAGGATGCAATATAACAAGAGATAAGCTTCATACTCAATATCCATAACACTAGGCAATATGCATGATATAACAATATGACATGTATGGTCAATCCGTAAGAAAAACATCCTTTGGGTGACTTATGCTCATACAAGATATCATATGTGTAGAAGAGACCAAGCTAGAATCCTAACTTTGGATGGGAGATGCCCTTCACACTCGAACATCCTGGTGGCAAGGTACTCACCCTTCTCATGGTAGATGCCATTCATAGTCAGATAGCCTAGTGGCAAGGTACTTACCGCTCACATGGTAGATGTCATTCCCACTTGAAAACCCTAGTGGCAAGGTGCTTACCTCTCACATGGTTGATGCTATTCACACCTGGATACCCTAGTGCACGGTACTCACACCTCACATGGTCATCCAAGCCCTTATGCCCCCGGACTGGACATGGTCTAATACAACACATTAAATAGAACATACATATATATGTCATGTCCATATGCTCATTTCATCATTATAACAACACTATATCATATCTCATGCTTTGAACCTTCAATTCCTTATGAAACCATAATCAGATATTTTATCAAACACCTTGGGGGTATGTAATGGGGGTAAAAGGGCATTCAATTTAGAGATGAAATCATGCAAGAAAATCAGTGGTAAAACTTTCAATCAACACCTTGTAACACCCCAAAGACATTCACATCATAACCCCTCAACAAATCCAACATTAGATCCAAGATTTAGAGCTCAAAATATGCAAAAACAACCATACTTTCGTGAACTAAAATCACTTTGCAGCAAATTTCTCAATATACAAGACCCATATGTAAAATCAACTTTAAATCATCAATTTTTAAGTAAAAGAGGGTTTAGGCACTATGGGTGGAAGGACCCAATGGTTCAACACCACATACCTTAGCTTTGGAGAACTTCTTGGTGAAGGTTGACAATAGACACTTGAAGCTTAAAGAGAGGCCTTAAATTCGGATGAGGGTTTTGAGTCTTGGAATATGGAGTGAAAATATGGCCAAATACACATCTTTGCATCGCAGAGAGGAGACAGAGAAGATTTTACACTATGGCGCGCCCAAGGCGCGTCACGGGGGCATCACGGAAAGCTCTCTGGAATTTGTTCCTTAAAAATTTATAATTGCTATTCTTCTGCTCTTAAATCAAGGTTAGACTCTTGTCCACCCATTTTAGACCCCTTGATCACGAATATGAAGTCAGATTTTTGAAATAGCAAACAAATTTTTAGATATAAAGAAATAAAATTTTTGGGCATTCTGAGGCATATTTTTGGGCACTTTTTGGGGTCGTTTCATTATCTCCCCGTTGGGAACATTCATCCTCGAATGTGAAAGACACGTACAAGACGAGAGCGATCATGGAAAAATCAGCTCCAACAAGAATGCAACACATTATGTAAAATACCATTTTTAAATTTTCAACATAAGTGTAAGATTATCATAAATTTACTAACTTAAACATGAATGCATATGAATGACATAGGGGCTGGAAAGTAGGATTTGAAATCACATATAAGACTTAGAGTTAGTACCTTAGGCTTGAGTAGAGTGGAAGAGATAAGGATACCGCTTTTACATGTCTGCTTCAACCTCCCAGGTAGCACTTTCCACTTGTTGGTTCCTCTAAACAACCTTAACGGATGCTACCTCTTTATTCCTCAATCTTTTTACTTGCCTATCCATGATCTGAACCAGAACCTCCTCATAGGCTGAGTTATCCTCAACAACACCTATGTCATTAAGAGGCATAATGGCACTTGGATCACCAACACATTTTCTCAACATACATGGAACACCGAATGGATCAAATTCATCTCATTAGGCAACTTCAACTCATAAGTTACCTTGCCAAACCTCTTTATCACCTCATAACGGACAACATACCTTGGACTCAACTTCTGTTTTTTACCTAAATGGACCCAATCCTTCATTGGAGAAACCTTCAAATAGACCCAATCACCAACTTGGAATTCTAGGTCTCTTCTTCTTACATCGGCATAGGATTTTTGACAACTTTGTGATGTCCTTAACCTTTCACTAATCATCTTAACCTTCTTAAGAGCATCGATAACCAGATCTGGCCCCAATAAAGCCACCTCTCCAACCTCAAATCAACCCACCAGTGATCTACAACGTCTCCTATAAAGAGCCCGAAATGGAGCCATACTGATGCTAAAGTGGTAGCTATTGTTGTAGGCAAACTCAATCAATGGAAGATAGTTATCCCAACTACCCTTAAGCTCTAAGACATAAGCCCTAAGCATATCCTTAAGTGTTTGAATTGTCCTTTCAGCTTGGCCATCTATTTGAGGGTGGAAGGTTGTACTAAGGTGAACTTTGGTACCAAGACCTCTTTGAAAATAACTCCAATAGTGTGAGGTAAATTGTGCACCCTGATCCGATATAATAGATAAGGGAATCCCATGTAACCTCACTAACTCATGGATGTATGACCTTGCATACACCTCAGCCCCATATGTAGTCTTGACTGGTAGGAAGTGAGCCAGCTTCGTCATCCTATAAACCACCACCCATATGGAACCAAAACAGTTCCTAGTCTCGGGCAACCTAACCACAAAGTCCTTGTTAATCACCTCCCATTTTAAAGTAGGAAGTTCTATGCCTTAGGTTAGACCTCCCGACCTTTTATGTTTGACTTTGACTTATTGACAACTATGGCAACTGGAAAAAATTTTGGCAATATATCTCTTCATGCCTCCCCACCAATACACATACCTCAAGTATCTATACATTTTGGTGGAACCGGAGTGGATATAATAAGAGGAATTATAGGCTTCATCAAGAATTCTCTCCCTTAAACCATTAACACATGGCACACACAACCTACCTTGGTGTCTAAGGGTCTCATCTCCCTTTTGTGAGAAAAACTCTATCTTGCCCTCTTTCACTAGGGCCTTCAACTCAAGCAAGGAGGAGTCTAGATCTTGTTTAGCTATCACCTCATCAACCAATGAAGATTTAGAACTATCAACAACAACAACACCATCACCCACACCTTCCAACCTCACCCCCAATCTTACCAACCTATGCACCTCCCTAGCCATTTCCCTATCACCAACATCCACATGAGCTAGGCTACCCAAAGACACCTGAGTCAAAGCATCCGCTACAACATTTTCTTTACCCAGATGGTAATGCACACTCATGTCTTAGTCCTTAAGGAGTTTTAGCCACCTTCTTTGTCTCAAGTTGAGGTCTTTTTGAGTCAAGACATATTGAAGGCTCTTATGATTGGTGAAGACATCAACATGCACCTTATATAAATAATGACGCCAAATTTTTAATGCAATCACCATAGCAGCTAATTCAAGATTATGGGTAGGGTAGTTCCTTTCATGAACTTTGAGTTGCCTAGAATCATAGGCTATATCCTTTCCATTTTGCATTAGATACAACCCAAACTAACTCTAGATGCATCACAATACACCACAAAACCCTTAAGCCCATCCGGTAGTGACAATATAGGAGTGGACACAAGTTTATCCTTCAATATTTGGAAGTTTTTCTCACATCCATCGGTCTATACAAACTTAACCTTCCTTTGAGTCAATTTTGTCATAGGAGAAGCAATGGAGGAGAACCCATTCAAAAATTTTCTATAGTAACCCACAAGTCCCAAGAAACTCCTAATATCCAACAGGGTTAATGGTCTAGGCCAATTCCTAATCACATCAGTTTTCTTAGGATCCACTTTTATGCCATCCCCCGACACCATATGGCCCAAGAATGCAACCTCCTTCAATCAAAATTCACCCTTATCATATTTAGCATACAATCTCTCCTCCCTTAACCTTTGCAACACAACCCTCAAATGACCAATATGCTCTTTCCTACTATAGGAATAGATCAAAATATCATCAGTGAAGCCCAGAGCAAAGGAATCAAGGTAGGGTTTGAAGACTCTATTCATTAGGTCCACGAAGATGGCCGGTGCATTATCAACCCAAAGGAAATCACCACAAATTCAGAATGCCCATACCTAGTCCGGAAGGCTGTCTTAGGAATATCACACTCTTTCTCCCTTACTTGATAGTAACCGGACCAAAGATCAATCTTAGAGAAAAAGCTAGCCCCTTGCTATTGGTCAAACAAGTCATCAATCCTTGGAAGAGGATATCTATTCTTTATAGTAACCCTATTGAGTTGCCGGTAATCAATGCATATTCTAAGTGACCCATCTTTCTTCTTTACAAGAAACACTAGTGCACCCCAAGAGGATTGACTATTTTTAATAAACCCTTTCGCCAACAAATCTTTCAATTGCTATTTTAACTCATTCAACTCCGCCTGGGCCATACGTTAAGGGGAAATGGAGATAGGTTGGGTGTCGGGAAGGAGGTCTATGCTAAAGTCCATATCTCTTGTGGGAGGGACATCGGACAAGTCACTTGGGAAGAAATCAAGAAACTCATTCGCAACCAGAACCAACTCAATGGAATGGACTTTGGACTCCACATCTTTGACTCTCACAAGATGATATATACACCCCTTGGAAATCAACCTATGGGCTTTAATGTATGAGATGAACCTACCCCGCACTACCATATCATGACTTTCCCACTTAAGGATTGGTTAATTCGGAAATTGAAACTTGACCCTATGGGTTCTACAATCAATAGAAGCATAGTATGCATGAAACCAATCCATTCCAGGAATAACATCAAAATCAACCATATCTAATTCAACAAGATTACAAGATATGATTTTATACAATATGTAAACTAGACAATTGCTATACACCCTCCTAGCAATAAAAGATGCTCCAATAGGAGTATACACCTCATATGATTCATGTAACATCTCTGACTCAACATGGAACTTTTTAGCAACAAAGGGGTTAACAAAGGAAAGGGTGGCACTAGGATCAATCAAAGCATATACATCAATGATCAATGATTTTCAACATACTGAGAACAACATCGGGGACTTCACCAACCCCTTGCCTCCCACATAGGGCATAAAAGTGATTATTCTTTGGGGAACCACCTTGAGGACAACCTCTACCCAATGAGATCGCATTTATATCCGAACATTCCTATTGTTCTTTAGACAATCTATCCTCTTGTGACTAAGCTCCCTAAATTCGAAGCATGCATAAAACCCTTCAACATAGGCCCCTATGATGCATTCTACATTTAGGGAACACATCATTGAGAGCCATTGTACCAACACCTTGAGGTCTAGGGAAGTCATTGGCAAACCCCCTATTAGTAGCATGAGGAGGCCTTTGGCCTTGTTGATATCTAGCAACCTTTTGAACCCCACCCTCAAAATGAGTTCTCTTGGCCTCATGGCCCCTCCTCTTTCTCAACTTTTCTTCTTCCATTCGTTCGGCATATATCGTCAACAGAGACAATTCCATATCACTAATAAGCATTGTGGATCGGCACTCTTTACTTGCCAAATCAGAGACCCCCATAACAACCTTATTCATCCTTGACCTAGAATTGGCCACCAAATGAGGAGCATACTTGGAAAGTTGATTAAATTTTAGGGCATACTCTCTTATACTCATACCACCTTGCTTTGAGTGCCTGAACTCTACCAACTTTGCTTCCCTAAGCTCAAGACCTATTAAGGAAAGGAATTTTGAATTCCTCCCAATGCACCACATTACTATTACCTTTCTCACCCTTCCATTGATCAAACCAAATTTTAGCCACCCCTTTGAGTTGGTATGCCGCCAACTCTGCCTTCTCATTTGGACCAACACCTACGATAGACAAGATTTTGTAGATTTCATCGATAAAATCTTGAGGATCCTCATCCACCATCGACCAATGGAAAACCGGAGGATTCATCCTCATGAAGTCCCTTACCTTAGCTCCTGGGGTAGTAGCACGAGGTCTTGGGCCACTTGTTGGACTTGATTGGCCACCACTTGGGCAAGCATAGTTAGGGCATCCCGGAGCTCACCATTTTTAGGTTTCTCCTAGGGAGTTTGGGCCCATCTTCCTCTAGTATTCGACATGATCTAGCATAACAAAAAACAATCATTAGGGGGAATATTTATAATTACTCTATAGCATAACTTAGAACATGAAGAAGGGAAACATTTCCTAAAATGCCTCGTAGCCTCCTATTCATAATAATGGCGCGCTTTCCAACCATAAATAGTACTCTAATCAATGCGGTGTGTTGGACTCCAAGGATCTATCAACCTATTTCTCTGATACCAAGTTTGTCACATCCCAAGCCTAGATCCTAGATGTGACACAGTGAATGGGGAATCCCGAAGGAACACCAAACAAGCCTCTTAACTTGTCATTGCACATCCTTAGTCGTGGAAGTAGATAAAAGACATATATATTAAAACAAGGGCAATGGGACTAAAGTGACTTGCATAAACGACGACATTACAAGTCAAGGAGTTATGGATCATGTCATATATATACAACTTTTCCAACAAGCACCTCTAAAGACATAGGGGCCAAGGCAAAGTAATCGGGCTCACCCTCATAGTCAAATGTAACATAAGATAGTGTCTTAATACATAGATAATAGGAAAACATAAACCAAAGTCCTTGAAATGGAGGACTCAACAACAAGCTTGGAATAGCACCATCCTATGGCCATTCCTTTAATACTTCTAGCTCTAGCCACGTAGAGAAGGAGGATGGTTGACTTGAGCACTGGATCCTACATGGTGATATCATGTAGGCAAGAGTATGTGTTAGTACGTTTGAATGTACTAAGTATTTGGGATGCAATACAACAAGAGATAAGCTTCATACTGGCCATGCATAACACTAGGCAATAGGCATGATATAGCAATATGACATATATGCTCAATGCGTAAGTAAAACATGTTTTGGGTGACTTATGCTCATATAAGATATCATAAGTGCAAAAGAGACCAAGCTAGAATCCCAACTTTGGATGGGAGATGTCATTCACAACTGGACACCCTGGTGGCAAGGTACTTACCCCTCACATGGTAGATGCGGTTCACACCAAGATACCCTGGTGGCAAGGTACTTACCCCTAACATAGTAGATGTCATCCATACCCGAAAAACCTGGTGGAAAGGTACTTACCCCTTATATGGTCAATGCTATTCACACTAGGACACCCTGGTGGCAAGGTACTCACCCCTCACATGGTCATCTGGGCCCTTATACACCTTGGACCCGAAATGGTCTAATAAAACACATTAAATCGAACATATATATATATATATATATTATTTCCATAAGCTCATTACATCATTTTAACATCACACATCTCATATCTCATGCTTTAAACCTTCAATTCCTTAAGAAACCATAACCAAATATTTTATCAAACACCTTGGGGATGTGTAATGTGGGTAAAAGTGCATGCAATTTAGAGATAAAATCTATCAAGAAAATTAGTGGTAAACCCTTCAATCAATACCTTGAAACACCCCCAAGACATTCACATCGATACCCCTCAACAAATCTAACATTAGATAAAAAATTTAGAGCTCAAAACATGCTAAAAACAATCATTCTTTCATGAACTAAAATCACTGTGCAGTATATTTCTTAATATACAAGAACCACGTGTAAAATCAACTTTAAGTCATGCATTATTAAGTAAAAGAGGGTTTAGGCACCATGGGTGGAAGGACCCAATGGTTCAATACCACATACCTTATATTTGGAGAAATTCTTGGTGAAGGTTGATAATGGAGACTAGAAGCTTGAAAAGAGACCTTAAATCTGAATGAGGATTTTGAGTGTTGGAATTTGGAGTGAAAATATGGCTAAGTGTTTTGGGGAGTATTGGGAAATATTTTGGATGATATAAGGTTAAATTTTGACTAAGTATTGATAAAAATTTGTTTGGGAGACTTGGGCCCAACACATAGAATATTTTTTGCCGCACAAGAAAACACTGCCAGGCCAAATACACATCTTTTTTCATGAAGAGGACGGGGAGAAGATTTTACACTATGGCGTTACCAAGGCGCGTTGCGGAGTCATCACGGAAAGCTCTCTGGAATTCATTCCTTAAAAGTTCATAATTGCTATTCTTTCGCTCTTAAATCTAGGTTAGACCCTTGTCCACCTAATTTGGACCCCTTGATCACGATATGAAGTTGGATATTTGAAATAGCAAACAGATTTTCAGATATAAAGAAATCAAAATTTTGGGCATTCGGAGGCACGTTTTGGGGAACTTTTTGGGGACATTTCAAGAATTTCACATTAAGTTGGAATCACAACAAAACTTTTAAAGCACCCAAGCTCTAAGTTTCATCACAAATTGGCATGGTTTTACATGGTCAAATGAAGCTCACACTCATTGAAGGAACAAACTTACCACAAAAAGAATGCTAAATATAACCACAAAGCTTACTGATCGATTGAAGAAATTGATCAAAGCAAAGAGAAGCAAAATTCATGCCTAAACCCTAAAGAACCATGACTTAGCTGGAATCCTTGCTGGAAAATGACGTGGACAGATAGATTATTGCCAAAAAAGGGAAATATGCAGTGGAGATGGGGGATTTCGTCGACCTTATGGTTAGAAATTTTGTTTAAGGGGTCAAATGGTATTTTACCCCTTACATATGCAAATTGGCTCAAGAATTGAAAATCTGCTTATCGGGGCTAGGAGACCTCGACTACGAGTCGTAGGTTGTCCTATGAGTCGTAGGTCCCAGAGTCATAGCAGCCCCAACACTTGCAAAAATTGATGAATCATACCTGGACACTATGAACCCTTCTTAAGACTCTTAGGGGACCTTATGACTCGTAAGGTTCGCTTGTAGTGTATGTGCTAACTCCTGGTACTCACTACCTTCTTCTACGAGGCATGACTATGAGTCGTAGTGATGACTATGACTCGTAGGCCTGATTGTAGCGGCTGCTCCAAGCGCCATTTTTCAAATCCTCAATTCTTTAATTTTTCACCTGCAAACGAAATCTCAAAACACAATAATTCCTAAAACATTACAGCTACTTCAATGCCTTTCAACATAAAAACAAACTCACATCTTTTACCTTACAATCCTAACAACCAAAAACACTTAAAACAAACCAACACTTATCCACAATGCTTGGGTTGCCTCCCAAGAAGCGCCTTGTTTAATGTCATGGCTCGACTTTGTCATCATCGTTTATCAACTATCATCAAGGGTCCATACCTCACTCTTGCACTCATCTGCGTGTTTCATGGATTGTGGAATATCGGATACAACTTCTGTATCATTTACCCTAAACTGCAGTTGACCTAAATCCATATCCACTAGGGCTCTCCCAGTGGCCAGAAATGGTCTTCCCAAGATGATGGGCACTTCAAAATCAACTTCGTAGTCAAGAATCACAAAATCCACCGGAAAGATCAATTTATCAACTTTAACAAGCACATCCAAAAGTATTCCCTTCGGCTTTTTAATGGTTTGATCCACCAAAAGCAACCTCATTCTTGAAGGGTTAGGAGCACCAAGGCAAAGCTTTTTGAATACAACAGGAGGCATTAGATTAATGCTCGCTCCTAAGTCACACAATACTCTTGCAAACTCAACATCACCAATGGATAGTGAAAGCACCGGGGTCCTCTCATTTTTGCACAAGGCATTTGGTCAATATAGCACTATATTATTGGTGTTCTTCTGAGAACTCTTGGCTCAGAGTGTTTTTCTTGGTCACCAAATTGTTCATGTACTTGGCATACTCAGGCATTTTCTCCAAGGCCTCTAGATGGGGAATGCTGGTGGAGAGTTGCTTCAATATTGAGAGGAAGCGTTTGAATTTACCCTCCTCTTCCTTTTTCATAAGACTTTGAGGGAAAGGAGGAAGGGTTTTGGGAATTTATTTCAATTTCTCGTGCTATCTTGCCTCTTCTTGTTGCATTTAAACAACCTTTGAATCTTCTCCCTCAACCACGACTTCACCACCAAGACCCTTCTCATCAACTTCATCCACAATTACTAGCATAGGGGGATATACAGTAATCTTGCCACTCCTTTCATCACCCTCATGCAATTCCCTTCATTCTTTGGATTTTGAACCATATGCTTGGTAGGATAACCTTTTGGCATTGGTTCAATTGTGAAGAAACTTGCCTGAATTGCTGTTCAAGTTGCTTAAACTCCATTGAGTGAGACTCTATTTTTTTGGTTAATACTTGAAATATCCGCTTTCATTCCCTTAAAAGTCTCATCTTGGTGGTCGGATTGCTTCAACAACTTTTCAAACATTTCTTCAATCTTGGAGTTGCTTGATCCGACATCACATTGTGAGGTGGCACATAAGGACTATTCCTGTAGCCCTCTCTTCTTCCCCACTTGACGTTTGACACACACTCTCTCTCTCATAGTATCCACCCTGGTTGTTTACATACACTTCATCACGATTGAAGTTCTGACCTTGATTCCCAGACCCTTGTCTCCAATAGCACGAATTGGACCCTTGGGCGTTGTTCTGGAAACCCACCGCTAGGCTGCTTATAAAACATGCATCCTTATAAAAGAATGGATCATCATAGGTAGGAGCCTTCGGAGGTCGCTAAGTGACTGTCTTTACACTTGCTTGATTTTGCTTTAAAACCAAGTCCATACTTGTGTGAAGTTGAGCAAGTTGCTCCATGATCTCTTTGTTTACCTTTGCTTGCTCATTATTGGTATTAACTGCACAAGAAGGTTTCATCACACCTCGCTCTCATTGACCCCATACTCTATTTATTTTGACCACTTGCTCCATCCTTGCGGCTATCAATGCAAAAGATTAACCTATGAACATGCCTCCCGTGATTATGTCGGCGCAAGCTTGACTATTCTCATCAAGCACTTGATAGAAAATCTAAACCAAGGAATCATCAACAATCTTGTGATCAGCGACCATCGTTAAGCATTTAGTAAACCTCTCGCATATTGTAAAAATAGAATCACCTGGCAATTGCTCAAAGTTGTTGATTTGGTCCTTGAGCTTCAATTTCTTAGATTTAGGAAATATCTTTCAAGGAATACTCTCTGAAGCTCAGGTTAACTTATGATAGTACCTAGAGGAAGCTCAAACAACCGTACAACTGCATTGCCAGTCAATGATAGTTGAAACACTCTTAAACCAACAACATCAAGAGAAAGGTTTTGTGTCCCTATGACACTCTTGCAGACAAACACCATATTTTGAAGATGACGGTGGGGATCCTCCGAAGGTAGCCCTGTGATTAGTCTGTGGTTTTGGAGCATTTGGAGAAATCCACTCAATACTGTGAACTTAGTATCTACCGGCAAAGGAAAAAGTACTATAGCACTGGTAACATCCATAGCCATAGGTTCAATCGATATTAATTCCATCCATAAGCGTTTTCATTGAAGTCCCCGAGCTGTGGCCTATTACCCCTCTATTATGGATTCTCTTCTCCTCCCATATCCTCATTGGTATTCATATCCTCCTCAACCTTGATATCCTCATTCACTTGAGCCGTTCTTCTTAGTAGTTGGTGTATTTCCAAATTAAGTGGAGCTAAGGGATTGCCTTGGCTCATTGTGTTGGGCATAAAACCTAGTACACCCTGCAAATAAAATCAAACAACAAAAACAAAAACAAAAAAACAAAAGTAAAATACACGAGATTCTAGAAATCAATACTAGAACTAACTAATAGTGAAATCAAGTCAAAACCTAGTTGTATTCCCTGGCAACGGAGCCATAATTTTTGACATCTGATGTTTACGCTCCAATAGGAAAGCGGTCCTTGTTAGCAATTAACCTAACCAAAGGTTAGGGTCGAATCCACAGGGAATACAGGTCTTGACTATAAGACTTCACTACTAATCATTTCAAGCATCAATAACTAAAATCTCTAAATGGGGGGTTTTTGTGATTCAAAAACAAAAGTAAAATTATGGCTATACTACTACGCGGGAAAACACTCAATTTTAGGGACAACTTGGAATTTTGTTTCCCATGGTTCGTTGATTTGACTACCCTAGGTAACATAACCACAATTGAAGATTAGCATACATGATGGTAACTTAGTTTCTTCTAATCCTCTTGTGAAGGTGAAGGTAAAATTTCACCATCGCACTTGGTCGGCAACCATGGCCTGCCAACTAACCGTTACCAATTATCCCAATCAACCTCCCCTTGGTCAGGTTCAGTTGATTAGACGAGCAGACATCGATCGGATCCTGTCATGTACTTCCATTTTCCTATTCATCACTAACTTGGTCGGGATCGTAATAGTAGTCGGGGTTTAGTATTGGCCGCCACCAAACAACAATCAAAATGAAGGGAAATAGACAATACATGTAAAACCCCAATCATAGAAATGCAATAAACCTAGGTTATCTAAAATCAACTACCCATCGTTCCAACAACCCCAAGTTGTGGGTGCGTAGCTGCTCATGGCTAAGGCAAAACAAGCAAAAATGCACA
Organism: Solanum ossicruentum; assembly: GCA_025774065.1. Taxonomy (NCBI): domain Eukaryota; kingdom Viridiplantae; phylum Streptophyta; class Magnoliopsida; order Solanales; family Solanaceae; genus Solanum; species Solanum ossicruentum. The sequence goes on from JAOTQR010079303.1 coordinate 37,746, forward strand.
TATAAGACATAAATGAGAGTTTTACCAACATTAATGAAGAAAGTAGGCACCACAAGTTGCAAACCCACAAGCTTGATTGATCAAGAATGAGTACAAGACAAGATTTGCAATCCCCAAAATGGATTTTCCAAGAGAAAACAACAAACTAATTTAAAAAACTAAGAAAGAATTCAAAAGATGACTATAAAATGTCTCCTGGCCGATCTCCTTAGTAAAACTCTAACTTAAACTATTTATAGTATTTATAAAATAACCCTAGAATTTATACTGAAAAGACAGTTGGCAGTTGATGAGTCTCGTAAGTACGACTCGTAGAATAACTTATAAGTCGTAGTTGGGGTCTCATATTAGGTTCTTGGCATCTGGGACTAAATCGATAAAACCTATAGATACGAATCACTGCTTCAGCTACGATCATATAATCCTTTCGTAGTCTTGGTCTTTAATTTTTTGGTCCAACATTTTAACTCTCTGATTCTTGCTTCGTTTCCACCTATAGGAGTCGTAGTGAAACTTATGACTCGTAGGATAGCCTCGTAGGGGTGACCTCTTCTTAGCAGATTTCTGAATTTTTAGTCTCTGATTCTTGCTATGACACACCCTATGACTCGTAGCTTGGGTTATGACTCGTAAGTGTGTTTGTATGTCCTAAGCTCCAGTAAAATTTGCAACTTTTCTTGAAAATCATGCCAACCTAACTTTTCTTCAAGAAAAACACAAAAACACATAAAAACCATAAAAAATCGCATTGAGAACTCATAAAATCCGTTGTTTTAGGTATCAAATGTGCTGTATTTTGACAGCACATCAATATATCAAGATCAAAGATTTTCAACATGCCGGTAACAACATTGGGGACCTCACCAACCCCTTACCTCCCATGTAAAGCATAGAAATGATTATGCCTTGGGGAACCATCTTGAGGAGCACCTCTACCTAATGGAACCGCATTTGCACCTCAGACCTTGCCATAGTTTCTTGGACAATCTACCCTCTTATGATCAACTCCCCACATTCAAAATATATATTGGAACCCCTCAAACATGGGCCTTTGTGATTCTTTCCACATCTAGGAAACACATCATTAGGAGTCATTCAACCCACACCTTGAGGTCTAGGGAAGTCATTGGTAAACCCTCTATTAGTAGTTTGAGGAGGCCCTTGGCCTTGATGATGTCTAGCACCCTTTTGAAACCTACCTTTAAAATAGGCCCTTGGCCTCGCGACACTTCCTCTTTCTCAACTTTTCTTCCTCCATTTTCTCGACATACGTGATCAAACGATACAAGTACATATCACTAATTAGCAAAGCGGATCGATATTCTTCACTTACCAAGTCAGAAACCCCCATAACAAAATAATTCATCCTTGACCTAGGATCGGCCAACAAGTGAGGCGTACGCTTTGAAAGTTGATTAAATTTGAGGGTATACTCCCTCACATCCATAACACCATATTTCAAGTTCATAAACTCTATTAGCTTTGCTTTCCTAAGCTCAAGGCGGAAGAACTGATTAAGGTAAACCAATTTGAATTCCTCCCAAAGCACCACATAGCAATTACCCTTCTTACCCTTACATTGATCATACCAAATTTGGGCTACCCCTTTGAGTTGGTACGCCGACAACTCCGCTTTTTCATTTGGCCCAACACCCATGATAGACAAGATTGTGTAAACCTCATCAATGAACTCTTGTGGATCTTCACCCACCTTGGACCTATGGAAAACCGGAGGATTCATCCTCATAAAGTCTCTTACCCTAGCTTCGGGGGTAGCAGCATGAGGGGCTTGGTCCCCTTGTTGGACTTGGTTGGCCACCACTTGGGCAAGCATAATCAGGGCATCCCGGAGCTCACCATTGTTAGGTTAGTCCTCGGGAGTTTGGACACGTCTTCCTCTAGTGTCTGGTATGATCTAACATAGCAAAGAATAGTCATTAGGGGGGAAAAACATACCAAAACTCTATAGGATGACTTAGAACATGAAGAAGGGAAACATTTCCTAAAATGCCTTATAGCCTCCTCTGAGGATCTATCAACCTAGTGCTCTGATACAAAGTTTATCACAACCCAAGCCTAGGGCCTAGACGTGACACGACGAATGGAGAACCCGAAGGAACCCCAAGCAAGCCCTTTAAGTTTTCATTACACATCCTTGGTCGCGGAAGCATATAAATACATATAGATTAAGAATAAGGGCTATGGGGCTAAGCCAAAAATTGCATGAACATCGTAATCAAGAGACATGAGTCAAAGCTCATACATAGATTCACAACTTGTCCAACAAGCACCTCTAAGACATAGAAAGATTGGGGGCCAAGACAAAGCTACCGGGCTCACCCTCATAGTAAATAGAACATAAGAAAGTATCTCAGTACATAGATAACAACAACAAATGACTAAGGTCCCTGAAGTGGAGGACTCACCAACTAGATTTGAGTAGAACCGATCTAGCCACGTAGAGGAGGAGGATGATCAACTTGAGCACCGGTCCCTATATAGTGATATCATGTAGGCAAGAGTATGCGTTAGTATGTTTGAATGTACTATGTATATGGGGTGCAATACAATAATAGATAGACATCACACTCAAAATGCATATATTAGACAATAGGCATAGTATAACAATATGGAATGTTTGATCAACGTATAAGTAAAACATGCTTTCAGTAACTCATTTACAGGATATCATATATGTAGCAGAGACCAAGATAGAATCCCAACTATGGTTGGGAGATGCCATTCACCACTTGGACGCCCTGGTGGTAAGGTACAACACCCCTCATATGGTTGATTCCATTCATACTTGGACACCCTGGTGGCAAGGTATAACGCCCCTCAAATGGTTGATGCCATTTACACCTAGACACCGTGGTGGTAAGTTACAACACCCCTTACAAGGTTGATGCCATTCACACCTGGACACCCTGGTGGCAAGGTACATACCCCTCACATGGTTATTCGAGTTCCTATACCCCTCAGACTGGGCATGGTCTAATGCAACACACTATATAGAGCATATATATCATGTACATAAGCTGATTTCATCATCATACCATCAATCATATCATATCTCATGATTTGAACCTTCAATTCCTTAAGAAAACATAACCGGACATTTTATCGAACACCTTGGGGGAGTGCAATGGGGGTGAAAGACCATGAAATTTAGAGAGGAAATCATACAAGAAAATCTGTTATAAAACTGTCAATCAACACCTTGTAACAGCCCCAAGACATTCACATTAAAACCCCTCATCATATCCAACATTAGATACAAGATTTAGAGCTCAAAATATGATAAAACAACCATACTTTCATGAACTAAATCACTGCGCAGTAAGTTTCTCTATATACAAGACCCATACGTAAAATCAACTTTAAATCATGCAATATTAGTAAAAAGGAGGCTTAGTCACCCTGGGTGAAAGGACCCAATGGTTCAACACCACATGCCTTAGCTTTGGAGAAGTTCATGGTGAAGATTGAAGATGGAGGCTTGAATCTTGAAGAGAGTCTTTAATTCCGTATGAGAGTTTTGAGTCTTGAATTTTGGAGTGAAAATATGGATAAGTGTTTTGGGGAGCATTGGAAAATGTTTTGGATGACATAAGGGTGAAATTTTGCTAAGTATAGATAAAAATACACTTAAGAAAACTTAGGCCTAACACTTAGAATAATTGGACCGTATAAGAAAAACACCACCAAGGAAAGTACACCTCTCCGCATCGCAGATAAGACAGGGAGGCAAAATTGTACAAGAGCATGCCCTTGGCGCGTCGAAGGGGCAATGCGGAAACCTGATTGGAATTTGCACTTTCAAAAATTGAAGTTGCTATATTTTCGCTCTTAAATTGTGGTTAGACCCCTTTTCACCTAATTTTTATCCCCTAATCAAAAATATGAAGTCGGATTTTTGAAATAACGAATTAATTTTGAGATATATGGAAATTAAAATTTCGAGCATTCTGAGGCATATTTTTGGGCACTTTTTGGGGTCATTTCAATTAGTACGTTTGAATGTACTAAGTATGCGGGGTGCAATGCATTTAACTTACCAAAACCTGCATACAATGTTAAATTGCAAGGCACATAATGTAGAAGGAGATTTATAGCAAGGAATGTAATATAACAAGATGCTAGGAAATTATGTTGCATGAAATGCAAAGATGCTCATATATATAGTGGGGATGTGACCATAACCGACATAAGTAATACCAAGCGAGCCGTTACTTAGAATATTGATAAAATTTCCTCATCGGTAAAAAGGTGGTCTACTTGCCAAAGGTAAAACATACTAGATCTTACGGGCATCCCCATTTCATATGAAGCAACCTTCCTTACGGGCATCCCCAATTCGGATAGGATTTTCACATATAACATATTGTATCATATCATTTCTTCTCTTCACGGGCATCCCTATTTCGGAGGCAACATTCCTTATGGGTATCCCCATTTTGGAAAGGAACCTATGGTAGGCACATAGTTCAAGGAAAGAGAGCAGAACCTTATTCCTTCGATACTAAGTCGTCATCCTA
>JAOTQR010079304.1:0-10652 GCA_025774065.1 Solanum ossicruentum
GGCTATGTATTTGAGGGAATTCGGTTTAGTATGTGTTTAGGTGCCCCTATCGGGTACTGGTCACGACCCTAGGGTGGGGTGTGACACTAAGTGCCAAAGTAAATTGTTTCTTTTAGTAGTAGTTTGTTCTATATATGATCAGTAGACCCACTTATGGCTAAACAATGCAAAGTTGCATCTTTAAGTTTCACAACTTGCACTCTCATTACTCTGATAATATTTACATATTTTTCTTTTTTATCCATCTAAATATAGCTTCCCTGAATTAAAAATTCTCCATTTGTCACGATGCGAAACAGGGTGTGATGGCACTCGTCTTTACCCCACTAAAATAGAAGAAAATAGTACAAGTCTAAATGTCATAGTCCTCAAATAAAACCCAACAAAAGAGTAAAGGAATCACAAGAGTCCACTGACGTACAAGCATGCTAACTCTCAAAAGTCCAAAAGTTTGACCCAATAAGAAAGGAAAGGATTAGGAGGTAATAGCCACAATACCTACACAAGTATAGAAGCAAGGGTGAGTATCCAACAACATGATACCCAGCAAATGTAATCTAAGCCTAAGTAAAGCAATGAAGAACGCAAGTTCTCCTTCCATCCGAACCACATGTCTTTGAAACTACAATCCTACACGCAGGAAAACCTAGCACATACAATTAGGAAATACAAGGTTCAACATACTTAACCATTGGTTAGAGATATACTTGTCTTAGCAAACAAAGTCATGCTCAATCCAAAGTCGGAGCTTTTCCCTTCCAGTTATACTCCAAAGCACCGCAATCTAGTCGAAAATGTATTCACAATCACATTTCAAAGCTAATGACAACAAAATCATGCAATTCGGAAAAAAGGGTAAAATAGTCCAAAAACTCAACACATCAAAACAAGTCCAAAAGTTGAAAATTGTTACATAGAAATGTTCCTTAAGATATTAGGAATTAATGGCGAAAACCATTTTGAAAAAGGAGTCAAAATAAGGTCACAATCTCCATTTCTTTTGAAAAATCAAATTCATGAAATCTCCAAAATTCTCAATTGAAATCCTCTATTTTGATGTTAAAATCATGACCTAATCAATGGAAATTGAAGCGAAAGGTTAAAAATAGCTTACCTAAATAGTTGAAATCCCCATGAAAAATCACTTCAAAATCGCCTCCCCAAGCTAAAAAAATGTTGAAAATAGTGAAATTGGAAAAAAACCTTTCTTTAGGAATTAAACACTATTCACTATAAGTGAACCCTCTGTAATCCCATCCTAGGCCCACGAGCATAGAGGTCAAGGGCAAACAGACCTTCGTGAATGCGGATTGGCCATCCGTGAATGCGAAGGGTCAGACATAAGCCCTTCGTGAATGAGGTACACCTCATGCAAACTTGGAGGTGTAAATCCAAGACCTTCGCTAATGCAGAAGGCATGCCATGACTGCAAAGTACAGGGCACCCGAAAGCAAATATCAGTAACTGCACATAACACAAAATCATGGAATGAACTCGCAAAATTCATTTGGAACCTAATACACCTACTAAAATCAACATTCGGGACTTAGTGTAATCGTCATAACTCGAATCCAAAATCTCCTTGACCCAAAATTCGATAAGTCTCGATTAAAATAACTTATAGCACTTGAAATACCAAAAGGCTATCGGAATACTCAAAAATTATGACAAAACTCATTCTAGCACTTAGATCACCTCACGAAATCAATGGAACCATCAGAAATCCGATTCGAGCTCCAAAATAAAAATGTCAATCAAAGTCAAACCTAAGTCAAACTTTAACTCAATTTCCAATTTGAAACCTAAAATCCACATAACTCTAAATCTAGTTTCGACAACTCTCCTAGACCAATTTTCATATTCCAAAAATAGATGGAATTGACGAAATTTCTTTTTGAGACTCAAATCTCTACATGAATCAAAAAAATCAAAACTCACTTCTTTAGCAAAGACTCAACTTTTTACAAAATTTCAAAATCAACTTTCAAAATCAATCAAACATGACTTGGGACAGTTATCGGGAGAGGCACTTTAGGGTCATTACATCAGCCACCACTAAAAACCATGTGCATCCTTAAACATAAGGCAAAGGACATACTTGAAGTCTCAAAAAGATAAGGGTAACAGATCCATATGTTAGACTCGATGTCCTAAGTAACATCTCCCATGGGCCGATGCAACCGTGGAACCTTCATTAAAGTTATCTCCTTGCTCCTCAACTTCCTAACCTGCCTGTCCAAAATTGCCACGGGCTCCTCCTCATAAGTCAAGTCTGAACCCAACTTCACTGAATCAAGGAAAATCACACGAGACTCATTTGTAATAAAAAGTAGTAACATCGAGACATGAAACACTAGAATACAGAAGAATAGACTAGGTGTCAAGACAAGTCTGTAGGCCACCTCTCCTGCTCGCTCTAGTATCTCAAAAAGGCCAATATAGTTAGGGCTGAGTTTGCCCTTCTTTTCGAACCTCATGACATCCTTTATGGGCAAAATCCTCAACCATACCTAATCATCTTCCATGAACACTAAGGATCAAACTCACCTATCAGCATAACCCTTTGACAACTATGGGCTATTAGCAACCAACTTTGGATTAAACAAACCTTTTCCACGGAATCTCTACACAAATCACTATCAAGAAACAGAATCAAACCACATAGGGGTGATGTACATATCTGGACATTCAAGGCCTTAAAAAAAGTCATCTGGATGTTGGAATGATAACTGTTGTTATAAGCAAACTACGCCAAAGGAAAATACTAGTCCCACCTGGCATGAAAGTTAACAACACATGCCCGAAGCATATCCTCTAGCACCTGAATAGTCCTTTTAGATTGCTCGTCTGTCTGAGGGTGAAAATGACGTACTCAAATCTAACCAAGTATCCAACCCATGTTGCAGGGCCTTCCATGAGGTGTGAACAAGGAACTCCAATAGAGATAGATACTCCATGAAGTCTAACAATCTAGTCCATATAAGGATGAGCCAACGTCTACATTGTGTACTTAACTTTGACTGAGATAAAATGAGCGGACTTAGTCAATTAATCCACAATCACCCAAATAGAGTCGTAGTCACCCGCAATAGTGGGCAAACCTACCACAAAGTCCATAGTGATCCGCTCCTACTTCAATGTAGGAATAGGCAACCTCTGAAATTCACCCCTGGCTCTTTGGTGCTCACACTTAACCTGCTGGCACGTCAAACACTTGAACACAAACTTGGCAATGTCTTTCTTCATACTATACCATTAATATGCTGTCTCAAATCATGGTACATCTTTGTTGCCCTAAAGTGGATGGAATATCTAGTACATTGGGCCTCCTCGATTATCAATTTGATCAAGTCACCCATCTTTGGCACAAAAATCTAACCCCCAATCCTAAAAAAATCATCAGCATCAAGCACGACCTCCTTGGACTTACCCCGAGCCATCTACCTCGTCTCGAATAAGACACAACTTCTCATCCTCAAACTAACGCTTATGAATCTGACCCATCAGAGATGAGCGGGCCTCTAAGAAAGCAAGCATAACACCCTCATCAAAAGTTATAGTCTCACCAACCCATTGGCCAATCTCTAAACATTTATAGCCAAAGGTTGCTTCTCAACTTGGATATCTGCAAGATTTCCCATACTAGAGCCTTTCTACTCAAAGCATCGGCCACTACAGTCAAATCATAAATCCTTTAAAAATTCAATCCACATTTTATCTCTCAAGTTCAAGTCTCTCTAGCTGAAGAGGTACTATAAATTGCGGTGATCAATGAACATCTCACAATGGAATCCATACAAATAACAATGTAATCCATACAAATAATATTGTCACAGCTTCAAAACAAAGACAACAGCTAGCAACTCTAGATCATGGGTAGGATAAATCTTCTCATGAATCTTTAATTATCTTGAGGCATAGGCAAGCACCTTCCCTTTATGCATGAAAACACCTCCTAACCCTAACGCAACACAACATATGGTGAAATCAACACTCTCCTCAAGCAAAGTCAAGACAAGCGCATTAGTCAACAAAACATTGAGCTTATGGAAGCTCTGCTCACACTCGTCCGACCAATTAAATCCTACATTCTTCTGGGTGAGTCTAGTCAACGGGGTTCCTGTAGTAGAGAAACCATGAACAAAACTTCAATAATACCTTTCCAAAACCCACAAAGCTACAAATCTCTGTGGTGAAGGTAGGTCTAGTCCACTCTGTAACAGCCTCAACCTTCGATGGATCAACCTTGATGCCCTTCTTGGACAATACATGCCCCAAAAACACCATTGAACTGAGCCAGAATTCATACTTAGAGAACAAAGCTTCTCCTCCTTGAGCCTCTAGATCACTATCCTCAAATGCCTAGCATGATCGGTCTCAGTCTTAGAATAAACTAAGATATCATCAATAAATATAATTAGATTGATGTAGATGTGGTTCTCTCATCATGAAAGAAGTAATGAAAGGGAAGCCCAGGGCAAAAAGAGTCCAAATAATGCCGAAATACTTCATTCATCAACTCTATGAACGTTGCAGGTGCACTGGTCAAACCAAATGACATCACCAAGAACTCGTAGTGATCATACCTCGTCCGAAAAGTAATCTTAGAGAGATTAGATGGCCTAATCCTCAATTAGTGATACTTGAACCTCGAATCAATCTTGGAGAACACTGCTGCACCCTGGAGCTAGTCAAACAAATCATCAATTATGGGAAGAGGGGATTTGTTCTTGATAGTCAACTTGTTCAACTGTCTATAGTCGATGCACATCCTCATAGCCCTATCTTTTTTCTTCACAAATAGAATAGGAGCACCCCAGGGGGATACACTAGGCCGAATAAACCCCTTTGCTTAATAAATCTTGAAGTTTTCTCCTTCAATTCAGTAGGGGCTATGCAATAAGGAGGAATAGAAATGGGCTTAGTGCCCGGCTCCACCTCAGTAGCAAAATCATGTCCCTATTAGGTGGAACTCCAGGAAAATCAGTAGGAAAATGTTACAAAATATACAGCCATATCTTGTATTTATAGAATAATAATAGGTAGAGATATTTAGGGATCTTAGAGATTTTTTAAGGATTTATTTTAATTTTATTTTCTTAGATAGATTTACTTGTATACTTATACCTAGCTCTTATTCTTGGAATAATACAACAAGAAAATAGTTCCATCGGCTCTATATTTTACATGGTATCAGAGCCTAGCCTTCTGATTTACTAGTACTGGATCAACAACTTTTCCAATAGTTGCCTGACTGTTGGAGGTGGTTGCTTGTTATTTTTTCGGTTGCTTTGTGGTGGTTTAGATCGCATAACCATGTTTGATAGCCTTAGAACAGATTCTACAACTATTTTTTGGTCAATTTAGAGTTTCTTGTAAGCTGTTCTATTTCTGTGTTTCTGCAGTAATATTTAGGAGGCTGGTTGTGCTAGAAACAGTCTTTGAGTGGGACTCCCTATTCATATCTCCTTGTGACTTACTTGGGTCATCTTTTTTTGTAACAATTTGAGATTTTTTGAGTCTCTATTAGTTCTCTGAGTTTGTTTGATTGGGTTCATATTTGCTTGATTCTATGATTTATTTCACATGATTCACTAGTTTGGAGTTCTATTTTCGTCCACCATAGACTTGGTTGGATAATTGTAGCTTTGGACAATTGTCTTTCAATTTATTTCAAGATTGTGAGCTGGGAAAATGATTGCTTTCGGTTCATTGTCTGATAACATGATTTTGGTTTTCACAGAAGATTTTCTAAATTTTATCAATATCAGAAATCATTGAATGAATCTACTTCAGTTAATGCTTTTACAGAATCAACTAAAACATGTCTCATCACCTCTTCAAATAAATGGGCCACTGATTCAGGTACCACGAATCATATGAAAAGTAATCCTAATATTTTTTCTAGCTTTTGTTGACACAAAGCACCATCTCCTGTTACTATAGTTCATGGATCACCTTGTAATAGTATTGGATATGAGACTATTAAACCAACCTCTTCTATTACTTTGTCATTTGTACTAAGTCTACATAAATTGGCTGACCTTCCCAAAATTGAAGGCCCAAAGCCTGAGTCAGAGTCCAGCTTCAAGAATTTTTCTGTTTTACAGGACAAAAAGAGTTATGAAATGAAAGTCCCCGAGTCTTTCGCCCAAGAAGTAGATTCTAGAATTACTACCCTAAGATCGCAAGAATCAACCACTTCCTCTAAAGAAGAAACCTTTGATTTTGTTACCTCAAAGGTAATACCTATCTTAGCTCTTGACAAAGACTACGAAAATTACAAAGTAGCAGACCTAGCCAAGCCATTCTATAATAAAAATAACTTTGTAGATAGCACAGACCCTCTACATACCCGATTGTTCTTTGAAGCAATTCTTGTCGACACAGACTCCATTGAAGTAGAACATACCTACAGTGAATGAGACCCCAATTTCATTCAGTATTCCAGATGCACCATTAAGAGAATACTATCTCCTTTTGAATGGCCAGTAGATCATTTTTACACCAATACCATTAAGTATGCTTCATAGGCCCCAGACCTATAACTGGTACACTTACAAAGAAGCCTGGTTTAATTTCATGTACTTTAGACCTGGTTATACTTGGTTCATCAAATGCTACCCCGAGTTAGTCAAAGCCATTATCCCTAGATAGTTCTATGAATGGTGGAAATACTTTAGAGGAACTCAAGGGATTCTTCCTAAGCAATTTCTGCAAAGGTTTGAAGAATTTCAAATTAAGAAGGAAATATCAACCCTACCATTACACATAAAAATGTGCAAATACTACATCCAAAAAAGGATCTCCTACATTATCAGTTGGAATTTCTCCATTACCGAGTCAGAAAGAATCAGGTATTTATCCAAAGAGATAAAGATCAAAGGATGGGTTCCAAAACCCAAACCACTCAGCAAAGGAAAAGCAGCAATTAGTCCAGAAAAGCAGTCCAAGGAAGAGCTCAAGAAGAAGCTTAAGCAGGCCCTCCAAGATATCGACAACCATGAAGAAAGTGCAATAATGCAACTCATTACAGAAGCTACCTCTTTAGGAGAAAGAAACAATGGAGATATGTGTTCTCCTAAAGGAATGGCATAGGCATACCAAGATTTCTATTATGAATAGGAAATTGACCCTTGAAGAAAAGTAGAGATTCAAAGAATCGGAATTACTTTTCTCAAAGGACATTTACTATTCCTAAAAGGAATCCTAACCAGGGTACTGTTCCAAGTCAAAAGCAAGGAACCTGATACCCACTATTATTACTTTTCTCGGTGGGTATGCCCACTAAGGTCTTATGAGTGCTTACTTTATCACTACCTTCCAAAAGGAGGAAAAATTGATAAAAAAAAATTGTTACCATGATAACATATGGTTTTACTGGATGCTTAGACATTGGTGTAATAATTATTGCTCAGGCAATGTCATGAACACCATTTACAATGCCACTACAATCGAATCAGTCGTAAAGATTGAAAGTAGTACAGAAATATCGACCCAACAACCCAAAGAAGATGCTTGTGCTACATTTGTTTACCATATAGCTAAACATTTTGTGGGAGAACCCAAATTATTTCAATATAGGAGCCTAGAAATTCTTAACAATCTATCTTGCCCAAAGCTTACCGATTTCAAATGGTATAAAGATAACTATCTTGTCAAAATTATGATTAGGCCTGACTGCAATAGTGATTTTTGGAAGGATCGCTTCATTAGCGGGTTGCCTCCACTATTTGCATAAAAGGTAAGAACCAAAATCAAATACAGATGTGAAGGCAAAATCCTGACAAAATCCCATATAGCCAAATAACGTATGGAGATATCGCCAGTTTCATTAATACTATCGGCCTTGAGTTATGCACGAACATTAAACTCAAAAATCAACTCAAAAGAGATAAAAAATCTTCTAATAAAGAGTTAGGAAGTTTCTGTCGAGACTTTGGGTTCACCAAGGTAGATTCTCCTCCTTCAAAAAGGGATAAAAAATTATCTAAAAAATCCTCCCACAAAACTAGGAGAAACTAAAGATAGTCCTAAAAAATCTATTAAAAGAAAATTCAAAAAGCGAAGGCCTGCATCTAAAGAAGTTGTTTGTTGAAACTGTGGCAAAAGGGGCATCGAGCTAATCAATGTAAATCTTCCATCATGGTAGCAGCTTCTTTATCAGATGCTCCTCTGATTTTGTAGGCGGTTATAGCGACGCCCATTTCATGGAGTTTATTGTAGATGTGATGTTCAGCCATTCCGTCAATATTCCATTCCATTATGCTTCTTCCTTCAGGAGAAGAGGATGAGAGAAAAGCATTCTCTTCGAATTGAGTGTCCGGGAATGAAGGTCTCCTATAATAATTTTTTCGATTATGTTATCGATCATTGGAGATTTTAAGTAGAGTGTCCTCTTCAGTAAGAGTTGTGACACTTTCTTTCTCTTTAGAGATGCTGAATTTAGCTAACTTTTCATTGATTTGTTCAATAATTTTACCCAAAACTTCAAAATTGTCACTCAGTTTAGGAAATTTATCTTTTGAAAACTCTGGGGGTTTGAAGATGGGATTTGTTTCAAGGGTAGTGCTAATATTGCTAGTGCTAGCTTTTTGAGGACCCGAGAAAATGGCTTTTTCTTTGGACTCTTCAATCTGTTGAGAGGTGGTGTATAACAATCTATTGGTATAGTTGTTTTGTTCTATAAGTTTGTCCAAATCCTTGTTTAGAGGAGAAAGATGAGGTTTTTCACTTTTGAGCTTGAAAGGGGCTACAAGGACGATTTCATTAGAATGAGGAATTTTTATTCCTTCTAAGGGAGGGGTAGTAGACTCAATAACTTTGTTGGATTGAGTATACTATTTGTTAACTAAGACTTGAAGAGAATCCTTTTGTTCATCAAGTTTTTCGGTGATTTCAAACCACTTAAAGAACTCAATGTCACATTTGATTCTATTCATGTCAGCAATCCATTCTTTTCCAAATAGAGCTCTCTGATTTTGGGAATAGGTATTGACATACCAAGTTGCTTTCAGCTTATGTTTTGGGTCAGTCCAAAGAAGTTTGAGGGCTTTAAGGTCAGGAGAGTAGTTGTCTTCTTCCTTAATGGCTCCTAAAATGGGGCCAGATTAATGCCTAGGGGGTTCCATGTTAGAGTCAGTCAGACTACTTGGGTCATGGATTCTGGGTTGGTAATAGACTTTAGGAATTTCACCAGAGAAATCAACTACCTTGAGTTAGTCAGTACTTCCTAGGATATCAGTCCATACGAGGAGTCTGGGAACAAAAATGGTATTATGCTCTTGGTTAGCTTCCATTAACATAGTGACACCTTTAACACTTTCGATTTTAGCCTTCGGGGCTAGAGTGGTACCCATGAGCCTATAGTAGACTCGATAAATGACAGCTATTTCTCTAGTGTCAGCTTTACTATTCATGTTCTTGGTCTTAACATTAAGATTCAAAGTATCCAATATGTTTGGATCATTGATATCTAAAGAGAATTTCCTAATGCATTTTGGGAAAGAAAAAGGCATTCTGTAGAACTCCCTTATATAACTGACTTTGATGAAAAAGATATCCCCACTAAAGCCAGACTAATTCAGATGAATCAGGATGTGATGGAAATCTGCAAAAAGGAAATAAATCATTTATTAACAAATGGTATTATTCGTCACTGCAACTCTCCCTGGAGTTGTTCAGCATTTTATATCAATAACAGTTTTGAAAAGGAAAGAGGAGCTCTCAGATTCGTTATAAACTATAAACCTCTTAACTCTGTCCTAAAATGGATTAGGCATCCAATTCCTAACAAAAGGGATTTTTTAAAAAGAACTTATAAAGCAAATCTGTATAGTAAGTTTGATATGAAATTAGGGTTTTGACAAATCCAAATTGCTGAAAAAGATAAACATAAAACATCATTCAATGTGCCTTTTGGACACTACAAATGGAATGTTTTACCTTTTGGCCTAAAAAATGTCCCCTCAGAATTTCAAAATATAATGAATCAGATTTTTAATCCTTACACTTACATGTATATTGTCTATATAGATGATGTACTAATCTTTTCTGAGAACATAAATTCTCACTTTAAGCATCTGAACACTTTCTTCAAGGTTATTAAAGCTAATGGCCTAGTAGTAAGTGCTAAAAAGATGAAGTTCTTGCAGACTTCTATCAGATTTTTAGTCCATGACCTTTGTCAAGGCAGCCACAAACCTATTTGTAGAGCCATAGAGTTCTCTAATAAATTCCCCGATGAAATCAAAGATAAACCAGCTCCAAAGATTCTTAGGAAGCCTAAATTATGTAGCTGATTTTATTCCCAACATTAGGCAAATCTATGAGCCCCTTTATAGAAGAGTCAGGAAGAATCCGGATCAATGGACTAAGGAACAAACCCATAGTGTTAAAAGGATCAAAGAATTGCTCCAGAACCTCCCATGCTTAGGAATACCTAATCCTGAAGCATTCATGACAGATGAGACAGATGCCTCCGACATAGGATATGGAGGAATTCTTAAGCAAAAGCTTAGTCCAGAGAGTGGAGAACAACTAGTAAGATTTACATCCGGAGTTTGGAACTCTGCTCAAAAGAACTATAGCACAGT
This sequence comes from Solanum ossicruentum, assembly GCA_025774065.1. Classification (NCBI taxonomy): domain Eukaryota; kingdom Viridiplantae; phylum Streptophyta; class Magnoliopsida; order Solanales; family Solanaceae; genus Solanum; species Solanum ossicruentum. The sequence goes on from JAOTQR010079304.1 coordinate 10,596, forward strand.
AAAAAAGGAAGTTCTTTCTATAGTGCTATGTATCACTAAATTTCAAGATGATTTAGT
>JAOTQR010079305.1:0-10652 GCA_025774065.1 Solanum ossicruentum
TTAAAAGTGTTAAGCTCTTTTGAGTCACTTTTAATGATTTTAGACACACTGATATGCTTAACACTTTTAAGAAAAAAAATTTTTTGTTAGGATTTCCTGGATTTTTCTCACCAAAGTCATGAAAAAGTTGGTGTTTGGGGAAAGAATGATAGATATGGTATGGAGATTAATCTCTAACAACTGGTACTCTATTTTTGTTAATGGGCAGACCTATGGCTTTTTCCCTTCATCCAGAGGGGTTAAACAAGGGGGTCCTTTATCCCCTCTTTTGTTCATAATATTAGCAGAGGTACTATCCAGATCCTTAAAAGGCTAAATGACAATCCAAAATTTGTAGGATTTAGACTACCTAGGTGGAGTGAAAAGATCAATCATCTATCATATACAAATGATACAATCTTGTTCTGCTCAGCTAATAGAAAGTCAGTGAAGATGATGATGAAGGTACTGAAGGACTATGAGAATGTCTCTGGACAGATAATCAATTTATCTAAAAGCTTCATATATCTGCATGAGAAAACTTCAGTGATTGTGGGGAGAAGATTGAGGAGGTGGACTGGAATAGGGCAGGGATTGTTCCCATTCACTTATCTTGGGTGCCCCATTTTTTATGGTAGGAAGAAGAAGGAGCATTTTGAGGGATTCTTAAAGAAAATAACTGTCAAGATTCTCTCATGGAAGAGTAAGTTGTTGACAGCAGGGGGGAATACATACTGATTAAGCATGTTCTACAATCAATCCCTATATATCAGATTTTAGTTATGAATCCTCCTAAAAGTGTTATTCATCTAATTCATAAGGTGACAGCTAAATTCTTTTGTGGTGATTTTGGATAAACAAGGGGAAAACACTGGAGTGCTTGGGAAAAATTATCTTGCCCATTACAAGAAGGAGGTATTGGTTTCAGATCAGTACAATACATAGTGGATGCCCTATTTGCTAAACTATGGTGGAAATTCAGGACTTCCACTAACTCTCTGTGGAGTTCTTTTATGTGGAACAAATATTGCAAAAGCTTACACCCATTATAGCCAAGGGATCAGGCACTTCTCACATTTGTAGGAAATTAATACAAATCATAGATGAAGTTGATCACAACATTTAGTGGCAGATTAAGGCAGGGGATTGTAGTTTTTTATTTGATAATTGTACCAAACTGGGGGCTTTATATTACATAGAGGAGACTAACCTATCATAGGAAGAGATAGAGGTCAGGGACTTTGTTGATGAAGGACAGTGGAATAGACAGAAGCTTGTCAGCTTTTTGTCAGATGAAGACATTGTCAATTATATCTGTACTGACATTAAACCACCTCAGTCTGTAGATAGAGGAGATAAGGCCTAGTGGATGAGGAATTCTAATGGCTCCTTTTCAGTAAAATCTGCCTGGGAGCTACATAGAGTCAGACAAAAACCCCAAAAAGATCTATAGATGTCTGTGGGTAAAGGGATTGCCTTTTAAGAATAATTTTTTCTTCTACAAAGCATGACAAGGTAGAATTCCTACAGATAATGATCTAAGGAGGATGAGGATCAATATAGTTTCAAGGTGCTGGTGTTGTGAGGTATATGCACAAGAATCCATGACACATCAGTTTCTTACAGCACTAATGGCACAAAAAGTGTGGACTTGTTTTGCTAATTGGGGAGGAATACAAATAGAGGATTCCCAATTGCATATCTTAGTTTAAAAATGGTGGTCTGAAGGAAAATCACTAAAGCTGTGGCAATTGTTTAATGCTATCCCCTCTCTAGTATGTTGGGAGTTATGGAAGAGGAGGAATACCAGAAAACATGGAGGAGATACCCCTTTCAACACTATTGTTCACAACATTCAAAAGAGTATCTTTTATTTGGTTGAATTGCTCAACCCCAACATGAAGATAAAGAACAAGAGTTAGACTGATCCGGGTAGATTCCTAAGTGACTACCAGCCTTAGCTATATTATCACATAGTTGTTGGAACCTGCCATCTATGGGTTGTCAAAAGTGTAACACAGATGGGGTCTCCAAAGGGAATGCAGGCCCCAGTTATTATGGTTTTTATATCAGAAAGCATTGGGGGATTTGTGTTATGCTCAAGCAGGATTGCTTGGGCATATGATCAACATGCAAGTAGAGGCCCATGCCATCTTGAAGGCAGTCAAATATTAGAGTGGGAAAAAAGAAATAGCTAAAATACTAGAAACAGACTCCTTGGCCATGGTGAAGGTATTGAAGGGGCAGATGTAGATTCCATGGGAAATAATAGAAATAATGGAAGAGATTAAACAACAAGTGCAATTACAGAATATCAATGTTCAACACATCTTCAGGGAAGGTCATCAACTTGTAGATTTCTTAGCTAATCATGCAGCACAAGAGGAAAAGGAAATCAGGTTTGAACGTTTAATTTCTCTACCTAAGATGGGTCGATAAATAATCAATACAAATAAACAACAAATCTCCTATTTGAGGATCAAAACAAAGTAGATTAAACCCCTGCATACATAAAGAGCTTGTTATTTGTTTACATGGATAGCCATTTACATTAGGCAGCTATTATAATGTGAGCATATTTACCAAAATAAGGAGAATACATACAAAATAATTGGCTATGACAAGCTAAGACAAATAATAGCATGGTGGATGTCAGGGGTAGTGAACCTGAAGGGATACATGCAACTCGACCACAAGCAACAACTATCAATCATCAAAAGTGGTAATGAGACTGACCAACTGCAGATTTTAGGTCAACATGGGGTTGGTCAGAATACTAAAACAGACGAAAGATTGAGTAAGAGGGAAGGAGGTGAGAGACAAATACCCGATCTAGATAAACTCCAAAGAAAAACTCCAAAAGCCACAACACAATAGCAAGAATGACAAACCATCAGAGAAGGGACGACCATGTGGGAGCTGAAGAGGCAAGGAGACAAGGAGACATTTTGGGAAAGTAAAGTGTTCAGGAAGGTTCTAGGCTCTAGTCTTTTTTTTATATATAAAATGAGTTGTTTGCAGCTTAATAGCCCATTTCCTTTATTTTTGATAATTTTGGATAGGCCAATAGTTGTAACCTTACAATGATTGATATTTATTTATGAATAAAATGGTGCTCTAAACCAAAAAATTTGATTACAAAAACATATGCATATGCAATTCAGTAAAATTATATATATACGATGTCATTGTCATATCCATCCAATGCATTGCCAGTATAAAGGATTTCATATCAATGGAACCAATATAAAAGTCCTCTTGTGGGACAAGAAAGGCATGACTTCTATCCTACAATGGCTATGTATTTTATAGGATTTGCATTAATTATACCCTTACTCAAATGGATGTTCAATATGTTAATATGTGCCCATATCATCATCTCATCTAATTTCACTGGACTTTATTTTAAAATATCATCATTTTTCATCAATACTTGTACTATGAAAATCATTTACATCTAGTAAAAGCTCTTTCTCAAAACATCATTTAACTCAATGCTCAATTTTATTAGAACTCATTAAAACATCCATTGTTTCAATCAAAAAATAATACTTTATTATGTATGAAAATCGTGAACTCAACATCAAATAATGTATGAAAAAGCCATGATCATTAACAAAGTAGGATTCATGAGAAAGTAACCATGAACAACAATTCCCACACTATTTGAGATAAAAAAGATGGTATTACGTTCAATGCATAATTATATAAAACTTATTAGAAGAAGAATTTACTCAAACAAAATTTAAAAACTATATTTTGGCTCAACTCGATGCTCAATCAAAATTAAAATGTAAATAATGGGTCATGGACGAAATCAACCAACACTATGATAGGCTTACATTCCCAGAAGATGGAATCTTTAGTCGAAATCTGAAGAACACTAACTTTTTTGTAAGAAACCTTTGATCTTGGAATCTTGATGTTTGATCTTGAGAAAATAAATTCTCTTATGTAGTTTTAGAGTGGAGGAACCTTGGATGAACTTTTCTTTTGATTCTTGAATTTTCAACTTGAAAGCTTTAGAGTTTTTGATGAAGAAGAGGAACCCTATGTTAGTTTTGAGAGAGTTTCTCAAGACTAGATCATTTAGATTGATGATTACGAGAAGAAAATTAGTTAGTTGAATGATATATTTCTTAAAATACCCGAAAATGACTTAGAATAGGATAGAGATCTTTAAAAAGCACCAAAATAATCTTAAGATGCATGCAGAAAATTGGTGGAACAAATATGCATAAGCTTTTCTTGGGTGGCTTTATGGATCGTGAAAAGTATCAAGACCCATAAAATGGTCTTGTACAAATATCTTGCCCAATAAGACTTCACTAAAATGGATATAACTTTTTATCTCAAATTTGTTGATATTGGAAAGAGGATTTTAAGATCTTAATTTGATAGGTTATGGTCCACCTGACTCTTTATATTTCAAGAGATATGATTATTTTAAGTTGATCCTTCTATGAACTCATGCAAAAAAATTAACCGAAAGAAGTTATTTGGAATTAGCTTGATGCAAAAGATTCCCTATGACCCTAAAACAAAGACATTTTTAATACTTAAGAATTGATCCTAACACATATATACTGTAACGACTTGACCTAGGGGCTTAGTCATCACACGACAAATGAGATACCGAAGACACCTCACTCAAGCCATCTCAAGCATCTTAAGCATTCTAGGTACTTAATGAAAAATAAAATATGTGAAAAATCTAAGTGAAAGGGGCTAAGGGTCAATTTGATAATGAAGCAACATTAAAAAGCAGTGAAAATACTATAATTATTCTGTTTGTCCATATGTAAACCAACTATATCATAAGCTGATGGGACCTGTATCGGTCGATCTCCATCAGATAGAAAGAAGTCTAAAAAAGTGCAACATAGAATGTAAAAGCCTCAGAAGGACTACAAATACATTGTATTAAACAAAGTAACGATACAAGATAGATGGAAAAGTGGAAAATCCCGAGCTAAGGGCTCACCACGAATAATAAAGCTAGTCTTCCACGTCGAGTACTAACCACGAGCAAGTGGAGGAGTGCCTATCCCTTCATCGTTAAATCATGTAGGAAAGATATGCGTTGATATATTTGAATGTACTATATATATGAAATGCAACACATGGATGAAATTATAATACCATCGCTATCACACATAACATATAATGATACCTATGAGAACAGATATGTAAAGACAACTTAAGCAAGCACAAGGAATATGACTCAAGATCAATATGAGACAATGCATAAGAAAGTACATATAATGAAAGCATAACATGAGATCATGAGCTTGTGAAATGGATCATAACCGACAATAAGACCATGTGAGCTACTACATAGAATCTAATGAACTCCTTCCATTATGAAAAGTCCAATACACTCCTTCTATTGGGAAAAGGGGACTCTACTTGTCAGGGTAGATGCCCAAAATTTAATAATTTTGCAATTGCATCTTTTATAATATTTGGGCTTACGTGGATCCACTAGTATAACCTACAAAGGCTCTTATTATGGCACATAGTTAGGAACATTGAGATTTAGCTTCACAGTGTCATGCCTTAACTAAAGATATGAGTCCCAATCTTCAGTTCTCTTGGTGCTATGTCATCCCATGGAATCTTTCAAATATATTTACGATCATAAGTAACAATCAAGAAGATTAGCTCAGAACTTAAGAATCTTTCTTAAATATCTTTTAGGGCAATTAACATCATACTTATATCTTTGGTAAATTGTACTTTGAAGTTCTTCATTAAGAGATACCGTAATCATCATCATAAATTATAGAAGACTTTACTTGAAAACTAGGTGGACTTAGTTTTATCATGGAACAATTATAAATCGCATAAGACTAAAGAAAATTTCTCTTAAAAGGAAACATCAAAAACACCCAACCTTTATCACATCGAAAGGCATCATGAAATCAACATCGTACTTCAAATATGTATATATTTGCTTAACAAAATAGTTCCTGAATTTTAGAAGTATCATATAATAATATAAGTATCATGAAATCATCATAAACATGCCCAGTAAGTTGAGGAACTTAAAGAAACGGTAAAATACTTAATAGGAAACTTTATGGGTGGAAGGATACCCATAAATCAAGGTATCAGGATTGAGGAAGAATTTGGAAACCCTAGTTCTTGCCTTGCCTTGCCTTGAGAGCCTCGTTCTTACTTAAGAGTTTTTGAAAATAAAGAAAGAGGAAATGAATGAAGAGATTAAGGCTTAGAGACTGATATAGGGCCTTTTTTTGTCCCCCAAAATGACATAGTTTAGGAATAGAAAGGATTAAAATGAACAATATTGCTCCTTATTAAAGCTGCTAAGATCAACCTACGAGACCCCAACTATGGGTCATAAGTTGATCCACGGGCCCTAAGTCCCTTCGTCTGATAACACATCTAAATTTTTCAAAAACTAACTTTGTTGGACTCAAAACCACAGACACATGTTACAGGTTATATAATCATTCATGGGCCAAGGTTGGACTCATAGAGTCCTTCCACTACTTAGCTGTCTGATAACTCGTAGGCCATCCTCTAAAAATCTCCAAATTGCCTTCATATTTGGGGTCCTACTCACAGAACCATCTATGGGTCGTCACTTGGTCTGCGGGTTACCCCACACTAGGAAACTTTTTCCCTTCCTGAAGTTTCATATTTAAGAGCAGAACCTATGGACCATATGCTAACTTACGGGTAGTAAGTGACCCTCAGAAAACTTTCAGGGTTTTTTTAGGCTAACTTTTTCGTACTCAAAGATCCTAAATTGTGGTTCATTATATATACAATTTGAAATCATCTATTCACCTAACTTCTCTAAAATCTTATATCAAAACTCAATCGGTAAAGACGTTTTTAACTCAAAATTTGTGCTAAAGGGTCTTGCGACTTCAATCAATCTCCAAATCTATTCCCATGCTAAAGAATTAACCTTAGTGCCTAGTTCAATTAAGAATCATTCGTATAAACTTATGTGTATTTGAGGATGGCTTAGTCTTAGTTTAAAATTTTTTGGGGTTTTACACCATACTATAAGGAAACTAAATAATAACAAAACTATTGTGATGATGATGCATATGAATGCAATACATGAACCTCCTCATAGTGTGTATCTATAAGTGTATATACCTACCCCATCCCAGCTAGCAAGGTAGGACTTGGGCAACACCTACACCTGGTACAATGATACTCATAGCATGGAAGTTCCCCGGGGGCGCGAGTAACTTGTATATACTGCTAGGGACCAAACCAGGACTTATCATCATCATCTCCATCGGTGATACTAGAGAAATAATAGTAGCCATAATAGTGCAATAATAGTAGTCAATTCAATCATAACTTTGAGTCATTGAAAATCATAGCTTATAAAAATCTTGGGTGATTTATCAATGTGAGAATTGTCCTTATCACATGTGAATTCATTATTTGGTTATCACATATGAATTCATTATAAGGTAAAAATTGTCCTTTCACTCACATTCATTCATCATTCTTGCATTCATTATTCGTTTATCATTCAAGGGACTTCATAAAACATCATTGAATAATTTTTCATAAACTTTGAAAGAAGTCCTTATCATTTATAATCACATTCATCATAGGCGAGGGATATGGTATGGGTGTAATCTCAAATCAACTTAAAAATATGCAATGGATTGGATAAGGCAGGGGCTTCTTTCTTTCTTGGTCAAAAGAACGACCTTTAAAGAAAGAGACTTCAGTTATCGGTTCGACCATTTCCAAAAATAGAAGAAGGCTCCGCCCCTTCTCCGTTGGCCCTTCCCTGGCCTAACTAGACCTCCAACAGATTCAATCTTCTTCGAATTCCTTATCTACGTCTCTTTCTTTTTCAATCTCTCTAATGAAATTCATGCATAATTATAACAGAAATTATCAATTAAAATCATAATTATAATAACCTACATTAGTCACCATAAACCCTAAAGTGCCTTGTAGAAAAATTATGTGAAAATCATCATAATCATGCAATTAGTTAATAATTCATGCTTAACTGAGTAAATAGATCATAATTGAAGAATAATGTATGCAATTGAATGAGAATTAGACAAGACCCATTATGGGATCATGAACCCTTGATAGAATTTGTAGAGATTTCATAAGAAAGTCATCAATTTTGTGCAATTATAATAAATTCATATTAGAATAGATTAAGGCTTAAGTCATCGACGACCCCTTAAAGTTGTCCATATTTTTTACTTAGACACTTCAAGTAGGCCTAGTACCTATTGAACACTCTAATATTGACAAACGTATATTTATTGAACACAAAATGATATCTAACTTAAAGAATAATGTGTGCCTGGTTCCCATGTTATGTCTTGAAAAAAATCACGAATAAAACTATGACATGTGGGTCCAATCTAATCATAAAAAAATTAATTTAAAAGATAAAAAATAATTTTAACTATTAATGATTCAAAAAGTTAATCAATTCCCCCCCCCCCCCCCCCCCCCCGAAAAAGAAGCAAATTTCCCCCACCTCCACGTCTTCTCCTCTCTCTCCAAACCCAACCCACCTAACTCTTGGTCTTTCTTCTTCTTTCCCGTTCAATTCAGCATTGCTGCCCCTATTGTCAACTCCTTCATTAATATTGATTTTTTTTAATTTTTTGGTTATAAACTGTGAGGATTAAGTTTAATATAAATAGTGAAATTAGTTGTGAAGTGTGCATAGTTTAGCTGAGTGATTGTTGAGACGTTTGTAAAAATAAATTGACATCGATGAATGATGGCAAAGAGAAATCAAGAATACTCTAATCAATTCTATGAAATTTTCTAATCTCATTTTAATAAAATAAAAGTGGTTATGTTTATTTGGGATGATCGAAAATAAGGTTGGATGAACCCAAAAATCTTCTTTCTTTTTACAAATTCAATCAGTAGATTCAGTTTTCTTTTATATAAAAAATGAAAAAAAAAAGAAGAAACAAAAAAAGTGGGGAAGTTTGAGAAGAAGATCAGAAAAGAAGTTGCGGAAGTTTGCTTCTTGACCAAATAAAATGAGGAAGAAGATGATGATGGTAAAGAAAAGGTGGGTCCCTTTTTTTGTTGATTCAAAAATTAGTTTTGAATAAATTTTTTTTAGTTATTTCACATAATCCTAAGTGTCGATTAAAAAAAGATGTAAATTTTTTAATTAAAAAGATCAATAAATAATATTATTTGATTTACTAATGCGTGCAATTTGTGTGAAATACATATTTTTTTCTACATTAGCGTTTTGTTCTTAATAGATATATATTTTGAATATTTTAGGTGTTCAATAGGAAGTAGGCCTAGTTAAGGTGCCTAAGTGAAAAATGTGGACAACTTCAAGGGGTCATCGATGACTTAAGCCATAGATTAATAATTGAAGAAATTGAATAGAAATTGAGAAAACTCATGAAAATACATACTTCAGATTAGATGGAGAATTGAGAAATTGGAGGAGCTCCACAGACGAAAGGAGCATATGGATGGAATTTCACATACCTTGAGTGATTGTCTTGACAAAACTTGGAGATTATTAGAGGAATTGACTCAGTAGAGTCTTGCTTGAAGGAGAAGAAAGCCTTGACAGTAATTTTCTAGAGAGAAATTTAGTAATGTGTGAGTTGTGGAAGAATAGGGTCAATTTGGTAGGTTAAAGGTGATTTATAGGATGAGAGTTAGTCTCAAAAACTGTCTAGATTCAATTAATGGCGCATAGAGAAGAGTCCAAGGTACCCTCAGTTAATACTAAAATTGTACAAAAAATTTTGAACTATCTTGGAGCAAGTTCCCGACGCGGAATATGTCCATCATAGGTCATTTTTGAGCAAATTAGATTTTGGTCAGATTTTGACCAGATTTGAATTTGGAAAAAATTTGAACCACCATGAAGCAAGTCTGTGACATGGTCTTGTTGCGGACCCTTCTGGTTATTGAAAATTTTATCTTGTGATTTGCTTAGCCTAAAAATCTATCGAGCCCATTTTTTTTTTAACATTTTACCTTGTTATATCATATCTCAACTTTCAAAATGCTCGAGGCATTATGAGCATTGTGATAGGGGATTTTAGCAAAGATACTAGTGTATGATGGTATTGTGTTATATCTTGCATCACACGCATAAAAAATGTGCCTCCAACTAGTAAGGGTGTTCATGGTTCGATTTGGATAAGATTTTATTTAAAACCATAACCAAACCAATTTAGTTGGTTTTTAAATTTCTAAAACCAAACCAAACCAAATGAAAACAAATAACTGTCAGTTTGGTTATTGTCGGTTTTTGGATCGGTTTCGTTTATTTTTTTGGGGTTATTTTTCAGTTTGAAAGTAATAAGTTTATTAAGGACATACACAGGGATACAAATACCTCGTACATTAATAATCCACAGAAAGCTATTGTAGATTCAATAAGCAAGTACAAGAGTTATTATTACACTAACAAAGTGATTTAGTTAAGCAATATTAAAGTCATTATACACCAAATATCAAATACTTATAGGAAAAGACAATCAAGCTCAACAATCAAATTATTATATGGAGGAAGGGGTAAAAGAAAATTATATGCCAAAATACTAACAAGTGAAGCGTACAACAAAATTATATGTTAAAACACTACCAAGAGAATTTTCAAATATAAATGGTAAAGTTAAAGAGTTGAGTTCATTAAAATATAA
>JAOTQR010079306.1:0-10651 GCA_025774065.1 Solanum ossicruentum
AAATTTTATCCGCCAATTTCACTTGATTCCATACTCCCGCACCTCAAATTGATGAAATTTAAGATATACTTCAATCCTAACAATTTATCCCAATTAATAATTAACCTTACGAAATTACGGGGTTTAACATTATGGGAGATGTTGTAGATCGCCGATGATTTGGTTTGATGTTGGAGAGGTGGCTTTATTAGGGTCATATCTGGTTATAGAAGCTCTTAAGAAGGTTATGATGATTAGAGAAAGGTTAAGGACAGCCCAAAGTCGTCAAAAATCCTATGCCGATGTGAGAAGAAGAGACCTAGAATTCCAAGTGATTGAGTTTATTTGAAGGTTTCTCCATTGAAAGGTGTACTACATTTTGGTAAAAAGGGGAAGTTGAGCCCAAGGTATGTTGGTCCTATGAGGTTATTAAGAGGGTTTTCAAGGTAACTTATGAGTTGAAGTTGCCTAGTGAAATTAATTCGGTCCATTTGGTGTTCCATGTCTCTATGTTGAGGAAATGTGATGGTGATCCTAATTCCATTGTACCTCTTGATGTTGTGGGTGATGTGGAGGATAATTTAACTTATGAGGAGATCTCGGTTAAGATTTTTGATACGTAAGTAAAGACATTGAGGAACAAAGAAGTGACATCCATTAAGGTTCTTTGGAGGAACCAACAAGTCAGAAATGCTACTTGGGAGGTCAAAGCGAACATGCCAAAGCGGTATCCTTATCTTTTCCACTCCACTCAAGTCTAAGGTACTAATTCTAATTCTCATATGTGATTTTAAGTTCTACATTTTAGCCCCTATGTCATTCATATGCATTCATGTTCAAGTTGGTCAATTTATGATGATTTTACACTAATGTTTAGGTTTTGAAAATGGTATTTTACATGTTATATTGCATTCTCGTTGGGGCTGATTTGTTCATAATCACTCTTTTCTAGTACGTCTCTTTTACATTCGAGGACGAATGTTCCCAAGCGGAATATATTGAAATGACCCCAAAAAGTGCCCAAAAACGTCACTTGGAATGCCCAGAATTTTAATTTTCATGTATCTAAAAATCTATTCGTTATTTCAAATATTCGACTTCATATTTATTATCAGGGGGTCAAAATTATGTGAAAAAGGGTCCAACCTTGATTTAAGGGCAAAAGAATAGCAATTATGAATTTTTAAGGGATGATTTCCAGTGAGTTGTTCGTGATGCGCCTTGGGCGCACTTTTGTACAAATCCCTCTCCACGTCCTCTCCGCGATGCGAAGATGTCTTTGTTGCCTAATAGTTTTTCCTATGTGGCCCAAAATATTCTAAGTGTTGGGCCCAAGTTTCTAAAATATGTTTTTATCTATACTTAGTCAAACTGCACCCTTATCTTCCCAAACATTTCACCTATACTCCCCAAAATAGTTAGCCATATTTTCACTCCAAAATTCAAGACTCAAAACCTTTATCTAGATTTAAGGATTCTCTTCAGGCTTCATGTCTCCATTGTCAACCTTCATCAAGAACTTCTCCAAAGCTAAGGTATGTGGTGTTGAACCATTGAGTCCTCTCACCCATGGTGCCTAAGTCTCCTTTTTACTAATATTGCATGATTTAAAGTTGATTTTTCATGTGGGTCTTGTATATTGAGAAATCTACTCCACAATGATTTTAGTTCATGAATGTATGGTTGTTTTAGCATGTTTTGAGCTTCAAATCTTGGATCTAATGTTGGAATTGATGAGGGGTTTTAATGTGAATGTCTTGGGGTGTTACAAGGTGTAAATTGATGAATTTACAATGAATTTTCCTACATGATTTCATCTCTAAATTACGTGGTCTTTTACCCTCATTACACACCGCAAGGTGTTTGATAAAATTTTTGGTTATTGTTTCATAAGGAAATGAAGGTCCAAATAATGAGATATGATATGAATGATGTTATTATGATGAAATGAGCTTATTTATATGATTATTTCTATATTAAATGTTGCACTAGAGCCTATGATGAATTCTATATAAAGTGTTGCATTAGACCATGCCCGATCTGGGGGACAAAAGCCTGGGTAACCATTTTGGGGTTTTATACTCATCAACCAAGCGAGGGATTTATACTTTGTCACCATATTGGTAAGGTGTGATTACCATCAATCTTGTGAGGGGTTTATACCACACAACCACTAAGGGGTTTATACCTTGAATAACTAGCTTGGTCTCTTCTACACGTATGATATTCTCTATGAGTATGGATTACTTAAGAATGTTTTACTTATGCATTGATCATACATGTCATATTGCTATATCATGCCTATTGCCAATTCTTATGCATGTTGGCTATGAATCTTATCTCTTGTTGCATTGCATCCCGCATACTTAGTACATTCAAATATACTAACGAATACTCTTGCCTACATGATATCACCATGTATGAACCGATGCCCAAGTTGATCATCCTCCTGCTCATGGCTAGACAGTGTTATTCGAAGATTGTTGGTGAGTCCTACATTTCGGGGACTTTGATTTATGTTTACCTCTTATCTATGTATTGAGACACTATCTTATGTTCTACTTGCTTATGAAGGTGAGCCTAGTTACTTTATCTTGGACCCTACTCTATCTATATATTTAGTGGTGTTTATTGGACAAGTTATGTAATTATGACTTGAGCTTAGACTCTTTATCTCTTGATGGTGATGTTTTGGAAGTTATCCCTTAGTCCCTTTCCCTTTATTCTTACTTTACGCCTTTTTACATGCCTCCCCAACCAAGGATATGTAATGACAAGTTAAGAGGTTTGTTTGGGGTTCCTTCGGGTACCCCATTCACCATGTCACATCTATGCCCTAGGCTTGGGTCGTGACTTATTGAGTTTGCTTACAACAATAGCTACCACTTAAGCATTGGAATGGCTCCCTTTGAAGCTTTGTATGGTACGCATTGTAAATCCCCAGTTGGGTGGTTTGATGTGGTGGAGATGGCTTTGTTAGATCTGAATTTGGTTATGTAAGCCTTGGAGAAGGTGAGGTTCATAAGGGAGAGCTTGAGTGTAGCCCAAAGTAGACAAAAGTCCTACTCTGATGTTAGAAGAAGAGATCTTGAGTTTATGATTAGTGATTGGGTTTACTTGAAAGTCTCACCCATGAAGGGTATGGTCCGGTTTGGCAAAAAAGGGAAATTGAGCCCAAGGTTTCTAGGTCCTTATATAGTTTTGAGGAGAGTTCGTAAGGTTGCACATGAGTTGGAATTACCTATGGAGATGAACATGGTTCATCCGATTTTCCACGTGTCCATGTTGAGGAAATGTGTGGGTGACCCAAGTGCCATAGTTCCTTTAGAGGTTGTGGGTGTCGTGGAACATAATTTGACCTATGAGGAGGTCTCGATGGAGATTTTTGATAGACATGTGAAGATATTGAGAAACAAGGATGTAGCTTCCGTCAAGGTCCTTTGGAGGAATAAACAAGTTGAAAATGTCATATGGGAAGCCGAGGCGAACATGAAAAAGCAATACACATATCTTTTCCACTCTTCTCAAGACAAAGGTAATAACTTAAGTCCCCTATATGATTTCAAGTCTTAAGTTTCAGCCCTCATGTCATTTTGCACACATTCATGTTTATGGTAACAAGTTTATGGTGATTTTTGATATTCATGTTGAGACTTTTTGAAAATGATGTTTAAATGCATTTACATTCATGTCGAGCTGAAAGCTTCATTACTTCTCTTACGCATGTTTCCTTGACATTTAGGGGCGAATATTACCAAGGGGGAGATATTGAAACACCGCTCATGTTCTTCGAAATGCCCCATAATTGTAATTTCCATATATCTTAAAATCCGTGTGTGATTTGAAATTTCGACTTTAAATTCTTGATCGGGGGTAAAATTTAGTGGCGAAAGGGTATAACTCCAATTTTAGAAGAACCGTAGCAAAAAATAATTTTCGCTAATTGTACGATTTTGAGTGGCTGTGTGCGCCCAGGGAACGGCGCGCTTGGGGCATGCTACTATTTATTTTGAAGTCCGCATTTGGTTCGCTTTGCGCTAGGGGTGCAGAATAGTGTAACTTTTTCCTCAGTTTTCTTATTCGAGCAAGTGCATTGAGGTCATAGCCCCATGCCCACACAAATGTGAAATCACCCATACTTAGTCATTTTTCAACTCTACAACTCACAAAACCCTCTCTAAGATTCTATCAATTCTCTCATTCAAATCTAAGGATTTCAAGCTTATTTTTTAAGAACTGAAGGACTTATTTCAAGCTCTAACTCAACTTCAAATTCTCTTCAAGGGATTCAAGGTTTAAGCTATGTGGGTCTTCATCCATGGATCCTTTCACCCATGGAGCCCAACCTTCTCTTTTTATGAAAATTGCATGTTTTCAAGTTGTATTACCTATGAGTATCTCTTATTATGAATTATGATCTTAAATCATGTTGGGATTTAATCAAGTATTGATTGATTATGCATGAATGTCTATTTCAAGCTTATTCCATGTATTGATTATGTCTATTGAGACTATGCACATTTTGAGCTATGAAACTATGTACTGTCATGAGCTTTTCTGATGGATTTCAAGGTACCCTACTTGAGGGTTCTATTACCATATTGGTGTGTTAATTTTCATTGAGTTTACTCATCTTTTTTTAACTCTTCAATTGCATGGTTTTGAACAAGTAACATGAACCCACCATGTGTTTGATGAAATGACATGACAAGAATTCTCAAGTTGTTTACATGGTTTACAAATCAAGTGACTTCATGATGTTTAAGGGCTTTCAATCATGTATTGAATTCACGAAAAGTATCTATGATTTTATAAGTATTAGTTTAAGCCTTATTTATAGATTTTTTCATCTTGTGAGCCAATCATGTTAAAGCAAGGGTTCATGTATTATTATGATCTATTCTCATATTCAAGTTAGGCTCACTAGCAGAGGTCAAGCATATTTATGAGCTACACAAGTCATGTTCTTACAAGTTTTTCATGTTATGGTTAAAGTATGATTATTTCAAGTATTCCGTGGGATTTGACTTAGCACCGATTGAGGCTTAAGATGGGGGATCGACTCAAGGGGTCCTTATATAGCGTCTGTAGTCTTTAAACTATGTGCCACCATAGGATTATATATTTTACCCTTGCTATACTAGTGGATTTATCTAGCTATACCATACCTTGTCGAGGGGGTGACATGCCTCAAACTATTCATTATATGGTTTACCATGGCAAGTAGATTACACCTTGTCGGGGGGGGGGGGGGGGGTGACATGTCTCAATCGCCTTGTCGAGGGGGTGACATACCTCGATCACCTTATCAATAGGGTGACATGCATTAGATTCCCAGTAGTAGCTCACTTGATCTATATCGGTTAAGGTCCTTTCTCACACATGTTATATATTATGCAAGTTGAATGTTTTACAAGCATCTTTTATTGCAAGCATTGATCATGCGTGCCATGTTGAGATTATATATCTATTGCTTATGATTATACATTTTGAATAGATTGGCTGATGTCTTTGTTGCATTGCACCCCGCATACTTAGTACATTCAACGTACTAATACATACTCTATTCCTACATGATATCACCATATAAGAACCGGAGCTCCTTTTGATCATCCTCCTCCACATGCCTAGTTTGGTTCTTTGAGAAAGCTTTGGTGAGTCCTTAATTCCGAGGAGAATATCTACTTATTTCATGTTATGTTGAGACTCCTTCTGATCTTGAATCCTTATTATTATGAGGGTAAGCCCGAGAAATGTCTTAGCCCCCGCTCCATTCTAAAGTAAAGGTGTTGTTGGATACTATGATGTATTTATGCTATGAGCTTGACTGTTTAATGCTATTATGAATACCAAAGACTTCCCTTAGTCCCGCTTCCCTTTTTATTATGTCTTGTTTATGTTATTTTGCTTCCGCGACCAAGGATGTGTGAATGATATGCTAAGAGACTTGTTTGGGGTCCCTCCGGGTTCCCATTCATCGTGTCATATATAGGCCCTAGGCTTGGGTTGTGACAATTCTCTACCTATGGTGCTTTGTTTATGTTATTTCCTTAAGGGTGATCTTGTGGTGTGTTTTGGCCCTTGTCCTATCTTATGATTAGAGGCATTTTTGGACATCTTGTAAACTCTTTTACGTTTATATGCTAAATGTCTTATTTGGAGATTTTTTCTTATGGATATGGCTAACAATTTTATTATCGCTATATGGATCAGTTATAAGCTTCATGATATGGTTATATGTTATGATATGAAAGATCCTAAGTCTCGAATTGCCCCCATAGGTTGAGTCAAACTTACCACCCCTTACTATTATATGCTATGTGTTATATGGATCCATGTTACTCCCTTTTCCTATGACATCCCCATAGCGTGAGTCTGACTTACCTATCCCTTAGATCTATATGTTTACTATTTGAATACGCTTTTGAACCAATGATGTGAATATGTATACTTTGAGGCTTGTTTGGGGACTCTCGGGTTCCTATTCGCCATGTCACTCCTAGACTCCAGGTCCGGGTCAGGACATTTTGTCCCTTGTTCATTATATATACTTACTACAAGAAAGTAAGACTTTAATGGGGGAAATTCAGTCACTAAAAAAATAAATCCGGTCATTATTAGTCAATAAAAACTGGTAAAATTCCTATCATCATTGTTCGTTAAAAGTTTTGTCGTTAAAAGTTAACAACTGGATTAAATCCAGTTGTTGAAAAACTTTAACGACGACAAAAATCCAGTCATTATACTCTTTCAGCAACAAAATTTTTCCTTCACTAATTGACATTCTAGTTATTAAGAAAAAAAGGGCAAGCTCTGTGCACTTCTGAGGAAGAGCCCAACCACAAGGATCTATTGTACGTAGCCTTACCTTGCATTTCTACCAGAGGATGTTACCAAGGTTTGAACCTGCGACCTTTTGATCACATCGCAATAACTTTACTGCTTACTCTAAGGCTCTCCTTCATTTCTTCTAATTAAAACTCTTATTATAACCACAAATAAAATCAGCAAAAATGCTTATATATACACACCCACACACATGTATACGTGTACATATGAAAACATACAAATTTATCATATTCATATAAAATTTCATAGTTAACTATAAAGAACAATATTGCATAACATTACAACAATATAGAGATACAAATTGTATGATATTATATTTCTTAACTCCTACTAAAAGAAAAACTAGAATATGTTTAAACAATTTTTGAAATATGAAATGCATTCTTCTTGTGCTTCATCATCTTCTGTTGCTATGAGTTCTTCAAATTGTTGGATCTGTCAAAAGCCAAGTATAAAAACTTCATGTAAGGTTATTAATAGCACTCCTAATAACTATTATCTTCTTTTTCTTTTTTGCAAAATCAAAGATTAAACACAATGAAATATAAAATTTATTTTTGTTCTCACAACCAAATAAAAAGAAAGTTGGGCTTTCTAGTTCTAGATATAAAGTTGTTTGTTTTGTGTTTTTCATCTTAAGTTATTGACTTTTTGCACATTGCTTCAGGAATAAACCCTCAACTTCTTTTAGTTTCTCTTTTTATACCAATGGCATTCACCTAATATAAATGATTTAATATTATTAAAATTATTATGAGATATAAATCAATTACATCTTAAATTTTAGCGAAAAAGCATAAAATGACACTTAAAGTTGTATTGAAATGCAAAATACACGCTTCAACTATTTGGCGGACCTATTACACACCTGTGGTACTCATAAGTGAATTATTTTCACCCTTCCTAACCCTAGACCCAGGCGTGTTGCTGTTATCTCTACTATGGCACATCAACACTTTAAATTCCTATTTTTCTCACACATTAAAATGGACTCAATGGTCTGAAATCACTCACCCGACCCTAATTCTCTCAACAAACAAAAAGGAAGAACCCTAAATCCTCAAATTGAAGTTCAAAGGCACCCAATTCGTTTGAATCAAAGGTAATTTTGTTTTATTTTGATTCATTCCTCTCCTTTTTCATCTTGATTCATATCTTTCTTTTTATTTTGATTTCTGGTTGGTGAAGTGGTAAAATGATCGAATAAGCTTGACTAAGCTCTGTATCCAAGACGAAGATCGTGAAGTGGACGAGGTGAGATGCAAACATGGATTTATTTTGCCATTGTTAACCTCTTGGACATCAAGAAATCTTGGTAGATGATATTGAGTTTGTCCTTACTATGGGGTAAGTTAAAAGGGAATAACACCTAATGTTGTATCGCAAATTTGATTTACTATGTGTTAAGTTGAATTGATGCCTTTATAATTGATTTTCAAGAGTTATAAGTTGATATATTTTGTGTTTCTATTCCCTTTAGAATGGTAGATCATGTGACTTTTGTCTTTGGACGGATGCCTATATTGATCCAAGATCCAAAATTTGTAATTCTTAAGTTATTAGGAAGAATAAGTGAGCTTGAGCAAAGAGTTAATGCTTTAGAAAAGCTTGGCAACAAGTCAACTAGGTCAACCAACTCTGTGGAAAGTAAAACATCACATATGAATGAAATAGAATTAAAACTAGACAATTTTGATGATTCTTTGAAGAAGATGAAAGAAAATGAGAAGAAGTGGAAAAACAAATTAGCTAAGTCAAAGAAAAGGGAGAAACAATTTTGGATTACTCTCTTATGTGTTTGTATTCTAGGTGTAAGTTTTGTTTTTCAAGGAAGTTGACATGATATCTTGATGCAATTGTACTTCTAACAATGTACGAAATTAGTGTTGTTAGTATTGTAATGAACCTTTTTTGTGTAATTTATGGAGAATTTGGTGTTGTAACAAGGAATTGGTGTTGTAATGATCTTTTTTGGTGTTATGAAATGTTAGAATTGATCAAAATTTGTAATTTAGTCTATCTACCTTTCTTTGGTGTAATGAAATATTAATAAGGAAATGGGCATAAATTAAACAATTAGTTGGGAAAAGTCATTGCTTTACATTCATAACAAAAGAGAATCCCAAAGTTTTACATACAATCTACAGTCACAAGTACCAATTCATAGCAAAAAAGAATATAGTTGCAACCTAAAGTGCAGTCACAACTATTACCAATCCCAAACTAAAGTGCAGTCACAACTATTACCAAATCCCAAACTAAAGTGCAGTCACAACTATTGTTTTCAATAGAATCACAATTGCCTAAGCTTTCTGTTATATAGTTACAAAACATAATGTTTCAAATGCAGTCACAACTGCCAAACATCTGTCAAAAAGACATTGGAGCGTTGGAGCTCTCTTGACTCAAATGTGCAGCTTTAGAGCTTATCTCAATATGTTGTTCTTCCATATTTCCTCAAGTTGTCTTGATGTCACAGCTTGTCTTCTCTTACACTTAACACCTTTTGTCGGTTTACTCCCAAGATCCCTAGTCACAAATGTTGAAGACTTCACATTCCTAAATCTTTGACAGACTATTCCAAGCTGCTCAAACAAGTATAGATAATTTTAAAGTTAATAAGGATTGTAAATGATGTGCAAGTATATAACCAAATACAAACATTAATAATAATAGCTTCACTTTTTATGTGAAGTAGACCCATTTTGACCATTCTTGGTCTGCTTGCTAGACACCCCTAAGAAAGTAACAAATATTAGATTTTATTAAATTATCACTTTTAGAAGTAGTTTTAAATCACCTCTTTTGCTGAACTCCTTGGTCTACCCCTTTCTCTTCCAATGGAGCACTTGATCTAGCAAGACGTGTAGCAATTGATTAGCAGTAGGGATGGAAGTTGATCCAACAGGGGTGGAAGTTGATCCAGCAGGTGTGGCGTGTGATCCAACAGTAGGGGTGGAAGTTGATCCAGAAGGTCTGGAACTTAGTCCAGCAACAGGGGTGAAATTGGTCCAGCTGTCTACTCAAATAAAAATAAATAACTTTGTTAATACTTATCTTAACAATATAAATAAAGTTGAAGTAAAAATTATCACCTTCTTTATTAAACCCTTTGGTCTACCCCTTCCTCTTCCAATGGGATCACTTGTTCCAGCAGTAGGGGTGAAACTTGGTACAGCAGCAGGGATGGAACTTAGTCCCATAGTAGGGGTAAAATTTAGTCCAATAGAAGGGGTGAATATTGGTCTAGCAGCAGGGTGAAGATTGGTCTAGCAGCAGGGGTAGAACTTGGTCCATTTGGACACTTTCTTTTATTGTGACCCTTGCTATGACAAGTACTGCAGCTCATCTCAATCACCCTTTTAGGGAACTTCCCAATTTTCTGAATTTCACCAATCTCTTTCCTCCTAGCCTTCGTAGGTCTTCCTGGCAGCTAACATGAGGTGGTATAACATAGAGGTTTTGGGATTCAGGCCACATTTTTAGATTCATAACTGGCTGAATGAAGTAGTTGTATGTCTTCATATAAATTTCTCTATAGTACCAATGAGATATGTAGTTCAATGGATCTGATTTTCTATGGTGAAGAGTAGCTATTGCATGAGGACATGGTATGCCTTTCAACATCCATGCTCTACAACTACAGGTCTGTCTCTAAATATCCACCATATGTTTGTATGGTCCATGAACCACCTCACACCCTAAATCAAAATTCCATTCAATGCTGCATTTCATAGACTTGGCTGTTGTCACGCCCCAAGTCCCATTAGGGCGGACCGGCACCCGTCGCCGATAAGGCCCGGGAGAACCAACCTGTACTATA